>JARQOC010000002.1:532788816-532832588 GCA_033576535.1 Allobates femoralis | reverse complement strand
ACCCCCAAATGATGGACCCTCCCCCAAATTTACAGTGGGTAGCAAGTGTTTTTCTTGGAATGCTGTAATGGGAAAAAATGCCGGAATGCCCGCGCTGCCACCAAAAATCACCAGGAAAACAAAGAGTTAACTGGGCAGATATTTTTTTATTCTATCCATCCAACTCTTAACGCTCTGTTTCCTGGTGATTCTTGGTGGCAGCGCGGGCATTCCGGCATTTTGTCCCATTACAGCATTCCTGTTTCCACGGTTATCGTGAAGGTGCGGCCCTGCAGCAGCCAATCTACAAGCCATCTTACAGGCGATTATACCGATTGTGGGTGACACAACCGAAGCAGGTGAGCAGTTCCTGATATATACCGCTATAACCCTTTGTAAAAAGGATAAGACCTTATGCGCATTTATCTCACGTTTACAGATTGATTTCTTGGAATGCTGTCTTTTTGTGGCGCCATGCATAACGCCTTGTTGTATGACCAAACAACTCAATCTTTGTTTCATCTGTCCACAGGACCTTCTTCCAAAATGAAACTGGCTTGTCCAAATGTGCTTTTGCATACCTCAGGCGACTCAGTTTGTGGCGTGCATGCAGAAACGGCTTCTTTCGCATCACTCTCCCATACAGCTTCTCCTTGTGCAGTGTGCGCTGTATTGTTGACCGATGCACAGTGACACCATCTGCAGCAAGATGATGCTGCCAGGTCTTTGGAAGTGGTCTGTGGATTGTTCTTGACTGTTCTCACCATTCTTCTTCTCTGCCTTTCTGATATTTTTGTTGGCCTGCCACTTCTGGCCTTTACAACAGCTGTCCCTGTAGTTTTCCATTTCCTTACTATGTTCCTCACAGTGGAAACTGACAGGTTAAATCTCTGAGACAACTTTTTGTATCTTTCCCTGAACAACTATGTTGAACAATGGTTTTTTCAGATAATTTGAGAGCTGTTTTGATGAGCCATGACGCCACTCCTCAGAGAAGATGCAAATAGGAGAACAACTTGCAAGTGGACACCTGAAATAGCTTTTCTCATGATTGGATACACCGGGCTATGAAGTACAAAGCTCAATGAGGTTAACAAACCAATTTAGTGCTTCAGTAAGTCAGTAAAAAGTAGTTAGTAGTGATGAGCGAGCATGCTCGCCACTACTCGGTACTCGCACGAGTATCACTGTACTCGGGCTACTCGGCGAGCACAGAGTAATCTCGCGATACTCATGCTGTGCTCGTGGTCGTCATCTCTGCATGTTGGCGCTCTTTTGAGAGCCAGCCCACGTGCAGGGATTGGCTGGCAGACCACTGCAATGCCACAAGCCCTGTTAGTTGTGGCATAGCAGTGATTGGCCGCCCTGCACAGCGTGACCAAGCCTTTATAACTCCCGGCGCGCTGTGCTCGGCACACAGCCATCCAGACAGTCAGTGTATTGAGAGTGTCTGCTGCTGCTTAGGGACAGATTTGCGGCCCCTTATAGGTAGATCCGGAGCAGGGCTGCAAACTGCTGCTGACCACAACAGTCCTTCTCAGGACTAATCTAGGAGGATATAGGCAGGGTGATCCAGATCGGAGTCCAAGCTTTCCAGTGACCAGAACAGTCCTTCTCAGGACTAATCTAGGAGGATATAGGCAGGGTGATACAGATCGGAATCCAAGCTTTTCTGTGACCATTAGAGTCACCAGACTGTTGTACTTACTACCTTAATACAGGTTAGGGACTAAAATCCTCTCCTGACACCATTACAGTCACCAGACTGTTGTAATTACTACCTTCATACAGGTTAGGGACTAAAATCCTAATCTCCTGTGATCTGACCAGTCACCAGACTGGTGTACGTCATACCTTGATACAGGTTAGGGCCTAAAATCCTAATCTCTTGTCACCATTACAGTCACCAGACTGGTGTAATTTCTACCTTGATACAGGTTAGGGACTAAAATCCTAATCTCCTGTGATCTGACCAGTCACCAGACTGGTGTACGTCATACCTTGATACAGGTTAGGGCCTAAAATCCTAATCTCCTGTCACCATTACAGTCACCAGACTGGTGTAATTACTACCTTCATACAGGTTAGGGACTAAAATCCTAATCTCTTGTGATCTGAACAGTCACCAGACTGGTGTACGTACTACCTTCATACAGGTTAAGGACTAAAATCCTAATCTCCTGTGATCTGACCAGTCACCAGACTGGTGTACGTCATACCTTGATACAGGTTAGGGACTAAAATCCTAATCTCCTGTGATCTGACCAGTCACCAGACTGGTGTACGTCATACCTTGATACAGGTTAGGGCCTAAAATCCTAATCTCCTGTCACCATTACAGTCACCAGACTGGTGTAATTACTACCTTCATACAGGTTAGGGACTAAAATCCTAATCTCCTGTGATCTGACCAGTCACCAGACTGGTGTACGTCATACCTTGATACAGGTTAGGGCCTAAAATCCTAATGTCCTGTCACCATTACAGTCACCAGACTGGTGTAATTACTACCTTCATACAGGTTAGGGACTAAAATCCTAATCTCTTGTGATCTGAACAGTCACCAGACTGGTGTACGTACTACCTTGATACAGGTTAGGGACTAAAATCCTAATCTCCTGTGATCTGACCAGTCACCAGACTGGTGTACGTCATACCTTGATACAGGTTAGGGCCTAAAATACTAATCTCCTGTCACCATTACAGTCACCAGACTGGTGTAATTACTACTTTCATACAGGTTAGGGACTAAAATCCTAATCTCCTGTGATCTGACCAGTCCCCAGACTGGTGTACGTCATACCTTGATACAGGTTAGGGCCTAAAATCCTAATCTCCTGTCACCATTACAGTCACCAGACTGGTGTAATTACTACCTTGATACAGGTTAGGGACTAAAATCCTAATCTCCTGTGATCTGACCAGTCACCAGACTGGTGTACGTCATACCTTGATACAGGTTAGGGACTAAAATCCTAATCTCTTGTGATCTGACCAGTCACCAGACTGGTGTACGTCATACCTTGATACAGGTTAGGGACTAAAATCCTAATCTCCTGTGATCTGACCAGTCACCAGACTGGTGTACGTCATACCTTGATACAGGTTAGGGCCTAAAATCCTAATCTCCTGTCACCATTACAGTCACCAGACTGGTGTAATTACTACCTTCATACAGGTTAGGGACTAAAATCCTAATCTCTTGTGATCTGAACAGTCACCAGACTGGTGTACGTCATACCTTGATACAGGTTAGGGACTAAAATCCTAATCTCCTGTGATCATGACCAGTCACCAGACTGGTGTACGTCATACCTTGATACAGGTTAGGGACTAAAATCCTAATCTCCTGTGATCTGACCAGTCACCAGACTGGTGTACGTCATACCTTGATACAGGTTAGGGCCTAAAATCCTAATCTCCTGTCACCATTACAGTCACCAGACTGGTGTAATTACTACCTTCATACAGGTTAGGGACTAAAATCCTAATCTCCTGTGATCTGACCAGTCACCAGACTGGTGTACGTCATACCTTGATACAGGTTAGGGCCTAAAATCCTAATCTCCTGTCACCATTACAGTCACCAGACTGGTGTAATTACTACCTTCATACAGGTTAGGGACTAAAATCCTAATCTCTTGTGATCTGAACAGTCACCAGACTGGTGTACGTACTACCTTCATACAGGTTAAGGACTAAAATCCTAATCTCCTGTGATCTGACCAGTCACCAGACTGGTGTACGTCATACCTTGATACAGGTTAGGGCCTAAAATCCTAATCTCCTGTCACCATTACAGTCACCAGACTGGTGTAATTACTACCTTGATACAGGTTAGGGACTAAAATCCTAATCTCCTGTGATCTGACCAGTCACCAGACTGGTGTACGTCATACCTTGATACAGGTTAGGGCCTAAAATCCTAATCTCCTGTCACCATTACAGTCACCAGACTGGTGTAATTACTACCTTGATACAGGTTAGGGACTAAAATCCTAATCTCCTGTGATCTGACCAGTCACCAGACTGGTGTACGTCATACCTTGATACAGGTTAGGGCCTAAAATCCTAATCTCCTGTATTACAGTCACCAGACTGGTGTAATACATACCTTGATACAGGTTAGGGACTAAAATCCTAATCTCTGTGCACCTACAGTCACCAGACTGGTGTACATTACTACCTTGATACAGGTTAGGGACTAAAATCCTAATCTCCTGTGATCTGACAGTCACCAGACTGGTGTACTCATACCTTGATACAGGTTAGGGACTAAAATCCTAATCTCCTGTGATCTGACCAGTCACCAGACTGGTGTACGTCATACCTTGATACAGGTTAGGGACTAAAATCCTAATCTCCTGTATCTGACCAGTCACCAGACTGGTGTAACTCATACCTTGATACAGGTTAGGGACTAAAATCCTAATCTCCTGTACCATCCCAGTCACCAGACTGGTGTAATTATACCTTCATACAGGTTAGGGCTAAAATCCTAATCTCCTGGATCACCTCAGTCACCAGACTGGTGTATCATACCTTGATACAGGTTAGGGACCTAAAATCCTAATCTCCGTGATCTACCATTCAGTCACCAGACTGGTGTAGATTACTACCTTGATACAGGTTAGGGACTAAAATCCTAATCTCCTGTCACTTGACCAGTCACCAGACTGTGTAACGTCATACCTTGATACAGGTTAGGGCCTAAAATCCTAATCTCCTGTACCATACAGTCACCAGACTGATGTAATTATACCTTGATACAGGTTAGGGACTAAAATCCTAATCTCCTGTGATCTGACCAGTCACCAGACTGGTGTACGTCATACCTTGATACAGGTTAGGGCCTAAAATCCTAATCTCCTGTGATCTGACCAGTCACCAGACTGGTGTACGTCATACCTTGATACAGGTTAGGGACTAAAATCCTAATCTCCTGTCACATTACAGTCACCAGACTGGTGTAATTCACTACCTTGATACAGGTTAGGGCTAAAATCCTAATCTCCTTGCACCATTACAGTCACCAGACTGGTGTAATTACTACCTTGATACAGGTTAGGGACTAAAATCCTAATCTCTTGTGATCTGAACAGTCACCAGACTGGTGTACGTCATACCTTGATACAGGTTAGGGCTAAAATCCTAATCTCCTGTGACTGACAGTCACCAGACTGGTGTAATATACCTTGCATACAGGTTAGGGACTAAAATCTAATCTCCTGTCACCATTACAGCACCAGACTGGTGTAATTATACCTTATACAGGTTAGGGACTAAAATCCTAATCTCCTGTACTACAGTCACCAGACTGGTGTACTCTACCTTGATACAGGTTAGGGCTAAAATCCTAATCTCCTGTACCATACAGTCACCAGACTGGTTTAATTACTCTTGATACAGGTTAGGGCCTAAAATCCTAATCTCCTGTACTACCAGTCACCAGACTGGTTTACGTCATACCTTGATACAGGTTAGGGACTAAAATCCTAATCTCCTGTCATTACAGTCACCAGACTGGTGTAATTACTACCTTGATACAGGTTAGGGACTAAAATCCTAATCTCCTGTGATCTGACCAGTCACCAGACTGGTGTACGTCATACCTTGATACAGGTTAGGGCCTAAAATCCTAATCTCCTGTCATTGACAGTCACCAGACTGGTGTAAGTATACCTTGATACAGGTTAGGGACTAAAATCCTAATCTCCTGTACATTGACCAGTCACCAGACTGGTGTAATACTCACTTCAGTACAGGTTAGGGACTAAAATCCTAATCTCCTGTACATTTGACAGTCACCAGACTGGTGTACGTACATACCTTGATACAGGTTAGGGCTAAAATCCTAATCTCCTGTCACATATAGTCACCAGACTGGTGTACTTACTACCTTGATACAGGTTGGGACTAAAATCCTAATCTCCTGTCATCATTACAGTCACCAGACTGGTGTAATACTACCTTATACAGGTTAGGGACTAAAATCCTAATCTCCTGTCACATTACAGTCACCAGACGGTGTAATTACTACCTTCATACAGTTGGACTAATCCAATCCTGTGATTAACAGTCACCAATGGTGACTCTACCTTGATACAGGTTAGGGACTAAAATCCTAATCTCCTGTGATCTGACCAGTCACCAGACTGGTGTACGTCATACCTTGATACAGGTTAGGGACTAAAATCCTAATCTCCTGTCACCATTACTGTCACCAGACTGTTGTCGCTGTATACAAGCAAAATGCGCAAGGGCGTTGGCAAGGAACAAGGAAGTGAACGTGATGGTGGTGCAGGCAGAGGCCGAGGTCGTGTGCAAGCACTAATTTCGCAACAACAAAGGGGCACATCTACTCGCTCACACGTCCTGTCCCAAATTCTTGGGGCCCGCTCCAGTACACCGCTCTTGAACCAACACCTGTGTCAACAAGTTGTTACTTGGATTGCGGATAATGCTTCAAGTCAGATTGGCACCTCCACCAACACCCTGTCTTCCACACGGTCAAGCGTCAGTAGCCGTGATACTGCACCGCACATTTCCCAACCTGATCCCCCTTCCTACCACCAGGCCGAGTACACGTCCACGGACATTACTGATCCCACACTTGGACACTCGGAAGTCCAGAAGTGTGTACCCATGGGTGAGTGGAGGTACATGGCAAATTCCCATAACAAAATTTAAATTCATTTGTCATTTGTTGGTGGTGTGGTGAAGTCTGGCCCAATCCAACCCTTGTTCATCTTGATCAGAGTCAGCCTGTCAGCATGTTCAGTTGACAGGCGGGTGCGTTTATCAGTAATGATTCCACCTGCGGCACTGAAAACACGCTCGGACAAAACGCTAGCGGCAGGGCAGGCCAGGACTTCCAAGGCGTAGAGAGCCAATTCATGCCACGTGTCCAGCTTGGAGACCCAATAATTGTATGGCACAGAGGAATCTCGCAGTACAGTTGTTCGATCTGCAAGGTACTCCTTCAGCATCTGGCCAAACTTAGCATTTCTTGTGGCACTACCCCGCACCTCAGGGGCTGTGGTACGTGAGGGGCTGAGAAAACTGTCCCACATCGTAAAGACTGTTCCCCTACCACTGGCGGATTGGACTTGTGCCCCTCTCGGCCGTACGCCTTGGTTGTCCACCGATTCCTGACCTATGCCGCTAGCATTTTGTGAGGGGAATGATTTGCCTACTTCCGTGACTATGGCCTTCTGGAACTGCTGCATTTTGTCTGACCTCTCCGCCTCAGGAATGAGAGACATAAAGTTCTCCTTGTAGCGTGGGTCTAACAGTGTTGCCAACCAGTACTGATTGTCGGCCAAGATGTTCTGAACGCGAGGGTCATGAGCCAGGCAGCTTACCATAAAGTCAGCCATGCGCGCCAGACTCTTAACAGCCATCACTTCAGTATCCAGACCAACACGATGACTGAACATGCTGTCCTCCTCCTCCTCATCTCCCCTGTCCTCTGGCCAGCCACGCTGAATCGAGGGTATGACTGGTGTGCATGTCATATCCTCAATTTGGCCAGAGAGTTGCTCCATGTCTTCATCCTCCTCCTCCTCGTCATAGTCCTCCACTGCACGTTGTGATGAGATGAGGCTGGGCTGTGTGTTTTCACCCACACCCACTACTGTTTCTTGCTCCAAGTCATCGCGCTCGGCCTGCAATGCATCCTCTTTGTTTTTCAGCAGAGACCGAGTAGTGGTATGGTGACGCTAATAATGGCGTCATCGCCGCTCACCATCTTGGTGGAGTCCTCAAAGTTTTGGAGGACGGTACATAGTTCGGACATCCATCTCCACTCCTCAGGTGTTATATCTGGAGTTTGACCCATTTCCCGACGGCTTAGGTGATGCAGGTAGTCAACAACTGCCCTCTTCTGCTCACACATCCTGACCAACATGTGCAGAGTTGAATTCCAACGCGTGGGGACATCACACACCAGTCTGTGTGCCGGAAGACGCAAACGGCGCTGAAAGCCGGCAAGGCCGGCTGAAGCAGCAGGTGATTTGCGAAAATGTGCAGACAGACGGCAAACTTTTACCAGCAGTTCAGACAGCTCTGGGTATGACTTTAGAAACCTCTGAACCACCAGGTTGAGCACATGGGCCACGCATGGAACATGCGTCAGCTGGCCTCGCCTCAAAGCTGCCACCAGGTTCCGGCCATTGTCACACACGACCTTTCCTGGCTTTAGGTTCAGAGGTGTGAGCCAGTGATCTGCCTGCTGTTTCAGAGCTGTCCACACCTCTTCTGCATTGTGGGGTTTGTCACCTATGCAGACTAGCTTCAGCACAGCCTGTTGCCGCTTCGCAGAGGCAGTGCTGCAGTGCTTCTAGCTTGGGACTGGTGTGGAGGGTACAGTGGATGAGGATGCGCAGGAGGAGAAGGAGGAGGCTGAAGAGCATGACATTCCGGAGCTGTAGAGTGTCGGTGAAACCCTGACAGAGGTAGGGCCTGCTATCCTTGGTGTGGGAAGGACTGTGTTCCGTCCCTCGCTCAGACTGGGTCCCAGCCTCCACAATATTAACCCAGTGTTTTGTCAAGGAGATGTAGCGGCCTTGCCCACAAGCACTTGTCCACGTGTATGTGGTTAGGTGGACTTTGGCTGAAACAGCGTTGTTCAGGGCACGTGTGATGCTGTTGGACACGTGGTTATGCAATGCGGGGATGGCACATCTGGAGAAATAGTGGCGGCTGGGGACCGAGTAACGTGGGACAGCAGCCGCCATCAGGTCGTGGAATGCTTCCGTCTCCACCAGCCGTAAAGGCAACATTTCTAGCGCTAAGAGTCGCGAAATGTGATCATTCAGGACTGTGGCATGTGGGGCGTTGGCAGCGTATTTGCGCCTGCGTTCAAAGGTTTGCTGAATGGATAATTGAACGCTGCGCTGGGACAAGGACGTGCTTGATGGTGGTGTTATTTGTGCGTGGGCAACTTCAGGTGCAGGGCCGGAGGCTTCTTCGTGGCCAGCATGTACAGGGGATTGGCTCGCACTCACAACACGTGAAGACGTAGCAGTGACATCAGCAAGAACCGCTCCTCGACTCTGTTGTACTTCCCACAAAGTCGGTGTAAGGTTTTCAGTCTTTTTTGCTATATCTGTTGTTATGTTTGCATTTAGTGTATTTTGTCGGCCATCTTGTTTCCTGTCCTGTGCATTGACTTTTGCCCTCAAACAATATGGAGTCCTCAGCTTTGATGTCCCTGCCCTGTTTCTTGCCAATTGCCCTTTTAATCAGTTTCAGATGATTTACCTGTGCTCCTGAATCAGGTCTGCAATCTGTCTGTGACTTGCTCTCTGAAGCCTGGATTCACTCTGTCTGGAATCATTTATGGACACAGAATCCTCCTGTTTGCGAGCAACATCTGACAGGGAAGCAATAGACTCTGAATGCTTTCCTTGAGACTTGTACTATGCTTTAATGCTCAGATGTCCTTGGTTGTTTGCCTTGCACTCTGCAACTTACATTTACGTTATCCTGTTGATGCACTAACTTGTATGAAGCAATACAAGAGCTGCTTAAGAAGCGTATGTCTCATGTGTCTCATTATACCCATGCATTAGACTCTATATAGACTGTATCATATATGACAGTCGGGTGCTTGGCTGACATGTGCCTGATCATGCTGGTGGTGGTCAGGCTGCTAGTTTTCGTACCCCTGTTGATGCTGGCATGGCAGGTGTTGCAAATGGCCTTTTTAGAGTCATCTGGAGCCAACTTAAAATACTGCCAGACTTGGGAAGACCTAACATTTGCACAGGCACCTTGTGTCCTGTTGTTGTTCCAGGGAACGGTTCCCTGCCTTCTGCCTGCGGACCCGACCCTGCTTCGTACTGCCTGTTGGGATGCTACGCCTCCCCCTGTGCACTGCTGTCCTCGCTCTGCATATCCTCCTGCCAGGTTGGGTCAGCTACTGATTCATCCACCACGTCGTCTTCCTCTTCCTTGGCTAATCGCTGGACTGCTCTTCCTTCTCCTCATGTGCCACCATGATGACCGTTACAATACTTAGGCTGTTGTTTCAGGTATACCCCCAGTGGTAAATTTTTACGCCCATTCTTTTTGAATGGGCATTACAACGACAGGATACCCGCTCCTTTTCAATGGGAAAAATGTTTTGAGGCCCTCCTGCACGTCTCTATCCAGGGACAATGTGGAGGCTCCCAATTTTTGGCTGCCCTGCCAAAGGGCTATACTACAATACACCCACTTGAGGGTTACAGGCCCTACTACATGTCTGAATGCATGGGTCATTGTTGAACCTCCCAATTTTTGGCTGCCCTGGCCAAAGGCCTATACTACAATACACCCACTTGAGGGTTACAGGCCCTACTACATGTCTGTATGCATGGGTCATTGTTGAACCTCCCAATTTTTGGCTGCCTTGGCCAAAGGGCTATACTACAATACACCCAGTTCTTGTTTACAGGCCCTCCTGCGCGTCTCTATCCAGGGACAATGAGGAGCCTCCCAATTTTTGGCTGCCCTGGCCAAAGGCCTATACTACAATACACCCACTTGAGGGTTACAGGCCCTACTACATGTCTGTATGCATGGGTCATTGTTGAACCTCCCAATTTTTGGCTGCCCTGACCAAAGGGCTATACTACAATACACCCACTTGAGGGTTACAGGCCCTACTACATGTCTGAATGCATGGGTCATTGTTGAACCTCCCAATTTTTGGCTGCCCTGGCCAAAGGCCTATACTACAATACACCCACTTGAGGGTTACAGGCCCTACTACATGTCTGTATGCATGGGTCATTGTTGAACCTCCCAATTAATTTTTGGCTGCCCTGGCCAAAGGGCTATACTACAATACACCCAGTTCTTGTTTACAGGCCCCCCTGCACGTCTCTATCCAGGGACAATGAGGAGCCTCCCAATTTTTGGCTGCCCTGGCCAAAGGCCTATACTACAATACACCCACTTGAGGGTTACAGGCCCTACTACATGTCTGTATGCATGGGTCATTGTTGAACCTCCCAATTTTTGGCTGCCCTGACCAAAGGGCTATACTACAATACACCCACTTGAGGGTTACAGGCCCTACTACATGTCTGAATGCATGGGTCATTGTTGAACCTCCCAATTTTTGGCTGCCCTGGCCAAAGGCCTATACTACAATACACCCACTTGAGGGTTACAGGCCCTACTACATGTCTGTATGCATGGGTCATTGTTGAACCTCCCAATTTTTGGCTGCCCTGGCCAAAGGCCTATACTACAATACACCCACTTGAGGGTTACAGGCCCTACTACATGTCTGTATGCATGGGTCATTGTTGAACCTACCAATTTTTGGCTGCCCTGGCCAAAGGCCTATACTACAATACACCCACTTGAGGGTTACAGGCCCTACTACATGTCTGTATGCATGGGTCATTGTTGAACCTCCCAATTTTTGGCTGTCCTGGCCAAAGGCCTATACTACAATACACCCACTTGAGGGTTACAGGCCCTACTACATGTCTGTATGCATGGGTCATTGTTGAACCTTCCAATTTTTGGCTGCCCTGGCCAAAGGGCTATACTATAATACACCCAGTTCTTGTTTACTGGCCCTCCTGCATGTCTGTATCCAGGGGCATTGGTGAACCTCCCAATTTTGGACTGCCCTGGCAAAGGAAGATACTACAATAGACCCAGTTCCTCAAAATGGGCACATTATTTCAAGACAGGGCTTCATGTTCGTCTCTTCTCAGGGACATCGGAGTGCCGCACAATGTTTTCACGTAAAATCTTTCATGTAATCACAAAAAGTAACATACACCAGCTGTATCTCACTATTGGGTATGTGCCCTTAACATTTCCACCCTAAATATTCATTTTGGTGTCATTTTGGAAGGTTTTCTGGAGACTCCGTAAAATTGGCATGAAACTCGGACAACATTGTTCACAGCTGTGACTTTTGAGTGAGAAATGCTTCCAGGGGTCTTCCCCATGGTGTTGCCATGTCATTTGAGCACTCTTCTGAGACTTTTGTGACATTTTTAGGGTTTTTCCATGCTGCCGGCAGTCATTTCATAAAAATACTCGTGTCTCCCATAGGATAACATTGGGCTCGTTACTCGGCCGAGTACACGAGTATCTCGGGATGCTCGGCCCGAGCTTCGAGCACCCGAGCATTTTAGTACTCGCTTATCACTAGTAGTTAGGAGTATTCAAATCATGAAAATCAGAAGGGTGCCCATACTTTTGCACCTGTCAAATTTTGAAGTGAGTGCATGAATGCAAAACAGGCAGCTCGCCCTCGCCTCCAATGATCCGATCCCAGGTGTGCAGAGTGGCTGGTATCCACCAGGTCCATACACAAATTTCAAAGAAAGTTCAGCACACTGGGTCCATATTTCTTCAAAATGGATATTCCTTTATTTAGTGCTCATATAAAAAAATATTTAAAAGCAACATCTTGCGGGTGCAACCCGGTCAGACGCGTTTCGATAGACTTTATCAATGACAATGACTTCAAGACATACAGACAATATATACATTGACAATTAAGAGACAAATGAGCACACATGTGAAACCTCAAATTCTGCAAGGTAATTTAGGGCATGGTGTTCCCATTGTAAGTTGTAACCTGCAATCCAGAGAAAGACTGGAGAGAAATGCCAAAGGAAAATGTGGCGCCCCGCAACGAGTGCGTCACAGGAGGGTATTGCAGCCACAAATGCAGCCGCAATATCCTCTGACTCAGCAATGAAATAGTTAACTTGGAGATCCAACCCAACATGCATCACCTAGAACAGAGGGCCAATCATAGGTCCTGGGGGGTGGAGTGTTAGGGTAGTGTAGTAGAACACACAATAATCTAGACAGAGAAGAGAATAGTCTAGAACTCGGAGAAGAAGGATCTAAGACTAGAGCTTGGAGAGGAGCGGGGGCTCCGCACCCCGTGCGGGCCCCTGGGCCGTCACCAGTCGGGTGTCAGCACCTGAGGCCTTAACTACCGGGATTGGGCATTTCTACACGGGTTCCCAAAAGACTCCCGTGCCCACAACTCACAGCCGGTTCACTGGTACCGAAGCTGGCAGCAGTTCACCTCTGCCACGCGAACCAGAAGAGTGGAGGAGCAGCTTCACAGGAGCACCCCACCACCAGCCAGTTTCCAGTCGTCTAACCAGCGGTGTACCCACTGAGGGATCCAAGGCTCCCCAAAGCATCTAGAACGTACATCATGGATAGGGCATTGAAGCAGCCTCCCCGTACCCGACCTGGTATTCCTGGGCGACGCTGGCAATCAAGTTAGGTAGTATGGAGGAACACTGCGGATCTCTGAGGGACACTATCACTGCTGAGTCCACCCGGTCTACTACTCAACCACTGTATACCATGTATTGCTTGCTGGTTACAGTAAAGACCCGTTATAGAGACTTTCTGTGTCTGTGCTTCCTTATGAACTGTCCGTCCGCACAACAAGGTAACCGCAGCTGCCGCACAACATCTTGAGCAGCTCCAGCCCCCGGGGATCACCGCTCAGCCTGTGGGGAGCGTAACATCTAGCTGCTGTCCATCCCCCGGGGGTTCCGCAGCGTCGGTAGTTCTTACCGAATCTACTCATAGGTGGCGTCACGAATAAATTAAAACCCCTTTAATCTGTTCCACCAAGACATCTTCACTTTTGATCTGCACTACACCGGGCCCCACTACCGGCAGGCGCGGTCCACCCGTGACAAGGAGGAAGGAAGCATCGCCTGTATCAACCGGAGTCAGCCGGCCGCGGTGAGTCAGAATTTGGCGTCACGAACAGGATACGAGCAGGCCCGTTACCCAACGGGTATAATGTGCTTAAAATGGACTTTATTGTCTACACTGGACTTTGTTCGTCCCTAAAAGAACTTTCCCGCCTTTTCACCATTGGGCCAAGATGGCGCCCAAGATGGCGTTCCCGCCACAAGAAGCCGCCACGTGCAAGCCCAGGAGTGAGTCAACCACCCCCTCATCGTGGGAGGGCTAAAGACAAAAGGCGCCAAACTCTTTGTCCGCCCTGATTGCTCGAATCAACCATGGGGGCGGACCCCAAAGACTTTTCCCACCATTGGACTACAAAAGCCCAGAGGAAATGGGAGAGACAGACCTTCTTCACCAGCTCTACCAGAACGTTTTACCGGTTGAACTGGTGTGGTTTCCCTCCAAGAAGAGAATGGCCAGCACGAGACTCCAAGACCTAATGCGGGAGGTCGAGGCGGAGGCCAGAGCAGCCATAGGCCAACCGGGTCCGGATCCTGCCCTTACCATAGACGGCAGCCCCGACTTCTGGCTAGAGGCTCTACAAGACCTCCGGGTGCGACTACTTGAGACTGTGGAATGGACGATTCGCAGCTGGAGCGCGACCCTAGGCAGACGACTACACCATGCGATGCAGCAGAGCCGACCGGGTACAGCTTCTCCAAGCTCAGACGACGTCGCCAGTTTTTCAACCACCTCACCGTCGCCCACCACCTGTCCTGCTTCGTCACCGGAGCCCATAGACTGTGTCATTCCAGTGAGAGTTACCCCTCGACTCGTTCCAGCGGACGAAACCGCAGCCGATTCCGTTCCAGAGCCGGAGCTTCCAGTACGCTCCCACGAAGAAGCCGACACCTACCTGGTTCCACTTGCGGAACCCACGACTAGTTTCTACAATACCGAGACTGTCGCCTGTTTCTCCCTGAACCGGAGGCCTCCTCTGCAACTACAGAGGCCTACCTGGTGACCGGGATTGAAACATCACTTCCCGCTGCTACAGAAGAAGAGGCAGGCAGCCTGGAAGTCCTGCACAACGACCCCGAGGAGAACTTTGCAGCACAGCCACCCACCGATCCAGAGGATTCCATCCCATCGTCTTCGTCAGCCGAGCAGCCCGACGTAGTCATCGAAGGAGAGGTCGAGGAGGATGACGAGGAGACCTACAGTCCAGCTGAGGATCTCTACACCGGGTTCGCCTGGGGAGACACAAGGAACCCTTCTGCCGGGCGATCAGCTCGGGTGCACTGGTCGGGTGCCGCCGCAACAGCATCTTCTCCGGTTCCGTTGAACCGGGCTCCACTCCAGACTGCCCACCAAGCTCGAGCGGTTCAACAACCAGCACGCCGTAGTGACTTTATCCACACGCCGCATCACTCCGACGAAGAGGTACGTCGTATCCGGAGAGACGAGTGGCACACTCGACTGCAAGCCAACATGCAGGCTCGCGCCGAGGCCCGCCGCCAATCTCCATTGCCTGAACAATTCCGTAAAACCGGGTGGGTAAGCACATTTAACTTGTCCACCGGGTGGGGATTCGTAAGGGAGGAGGGTGTGAGTACTGAAGTGTTTGTGGGGCGCCGTGATGTGGAATCGCACCTACCGCGAGGTCATCCAAACCGAGACTTGTATAGAGGGGACATAGTAACCTATGAGCGACATGTATGCTGTGACGGGTGGTTCGCTATACGAGTCCGGAACACTGCCCTCAATAAGTGACTGTTGTTGTTTGAACTTTGCTACTAAAAGAGACTTCTTCCTGTTTTGCACCAGAACACCGCGACTTGGCGGCTACAGCCTGAACTTTTATTCTAAGGACAGCCGACCGCCCGCCGGGTCCGCGCAATGTGTTAACCTGTTTATTACCCTTTCACTTTTATGCATACAATGACCTGTCATTAATAAAAGTGTATTACCTGTTATAAAATATAAAAACCTCTGTAATGTGAGTAGTGTGACGCTTGGGGACAAGCGTATTCAACCAAGGGGGAGTGTGGCGCCCCGCAACAAGTGCGTCACAGGAGGGTATTGCAGCCACAAATGCAGCCGCAATATCCTCTGACTCAGCAATTAAATAGTTAACTTGGAGATCCAACCCAACATGCATCACCTAGAACAGAGGGCCAATCATAGGTCCTGGGGGGTGGAGTGTTAGGGTAGTGTAGTAGAACACACAATAATCTAGACAGAGAAGAGAATAGTCTAGAACTCGGAGAAGAAGGATCTAAGACTAGAGCTTGGAGAGGAGCGGGGGCTCCGCACCCCGTGCGGGCCCCTGGGCCGTCACCGGTTGGGTGTCAGCACCTGAGGCCTTAACTACTGGGATTGGGCATTTCTACACGGGTTCCCAAAAGACTCCCGTGCCCACAACTCACAGCCGGTTCACTGGTACCGAAGCTGGCAGCAGTTCACCTCTGCCACGCGAACCAGAAGAGTGGAGGAGCAGCTTCACAGGAGCACCCCACCACCAGCCAGTTTCCAGTCGTCTAACCAGCGGTGTACCCACTGAGGGATCCAAGGCTCCCCAAAGCATCCAGAACGTACATCATGGATAGGACATTGAAGCAGCCTCCCTGTACCCGACCTGGTATTCCTGGGCGACGCTGGCAATCAAGTTAGGTAGTATGGAGGAACACTGCGGATCTCTGAGGGACACTATCACTGCTGAGTCCACCCGGTCTACTACTCAACCACTGTATACCATGTATTGCTTGCTGGTTACAGTAAAGACCCGTTATAGAGACTTTCTGTGTCTGTGCTTCCTTATGAACTGTCCGTCCGCACAACAAGGTAACCGCAGCTGCCGCACAAAATCTTGAGCAGCTCCAGCCCCCGGGGATCACCGCTCAGCCTGTGGGGAGCGTAACATCTAGCTGCTGTCCATCCCCGGGGGTTCCGCAGCGTCGGTAGTCCTTACCGAATCTACTCATAGGTGGCGTCACGAATAAATTAAAACCCCTTTAATCTGTTCCACCAAGACGTCTTCACTTTTGATCTGCACTACACCGTGCCCCACTACCGGCAGGCACGGTCCACCCGTGACAAGGAGGAAGGAAGCATCGCCTGTATCAACCGGAGTCAGCCGGCCGCGGTGAGTCAAAAACTCCTAGAAGGAGAACTCCCAAAGGGAAACTCCTAAAAGGAGGATTCCTCAAAGGGAGAAAATTCCCAAAAAAAGGAAAACTACTGAAAAAGTTCAAAATATGAGACATGCACACCATCCTTCATATACTGATTCAATAATAATGAAGTGTATGATATGGCAAAAAAAAATTAGCATTTATATTATAACAATAAATAGTTGTTATGGTGTGCAGTCCATATAGAACATTTACAAATAGACAATACACAATACGTATAATTCATAGTGGAGACCGAAGAAGATATAGCATTATTCATTATTTCTTTGCACATGTCCCTTTAATGGGGATCCGGAAAAAATAAAAAAAAATAAAAAAAAAATAAAAAAAATTACATTCAAAAGGATGTCTCCTCTCCTCCCATGTTGACCTTATAATAAGACCACAAGATATTATAAAAAGACCACCAAAGATTATTTTATTTTTTGTTGTGTTTGTGGGAGGAAAGGAAAAGGAAGAAGATGGAGATACTCAATGAAATTGTATACATGTTAAAGAGAAACCAGGAGGAAACAATAAAGAGGAATCAATAAAAATACATAAGATCACTCTTATAATTTAAACCGGCTGGAAATGTCGTTCCTAGGCGTAGGATCCACAAACTTTCTGTATTCCGAAGTTTGCGATCCCAGTCTCCCCCATGGGTGGGCTTATGGACATGTTCAATTCCTTTAACCACTAGACTATCTGTCCGGCCATTATGCTTTTCCAAAAAATGTCTCGACAAACCTGAGGGAGACCTTCGGCTGCTGGCTGTAGAGGGATCAGCAGCCGTGACATGCTCTGATATCCTTTTTTTTAAAGGATGACTAGTACATCCCACGTAGTCCAGACTGCATACCGTGCAAGATGCCAAATAGACTACATGGTCAGTGCAACAATTGATGTAAGTTCTAATCTTGTGTGTCTCATTTGTGTGTCTGTTTGTGAAGGAATCACTTTTTTTCATGTATTTGCATAAACCACATTTATTTTGTCCACATTTGTAGTTCCCAGAATAGCGTAACTAGGAGGGAGCGGACTTGGCGGTATTCTCACGAAAGGTACTTGGGGAGATATGACTTGCTATATCCCTGCCCTTTCTCTGTATACATCTGAAACCTTGTTCCAATACCTTATTCAAATCCGCATCTTGGTACAGCATTGGAATATATCTATGCAAAATAGATGCTATATCCCTAAAATCCGCACTATAGGGGGTTGTAAAAGTTACTAACTGACATGTTTGGGACGATTTTTGGACCCGATTTCTTGGAGAAGTATAAGACAACAGATCATCCCTGTTCTTCTTATCGGCTATAGTTTTACCCCGATGGATCATCCACTTACTATACCCCCTAGACCTCAACCTCTGTTCTATCATTGTACATAGGATTGGAGCAAGTTCTCCTAGCCCTAGTGAATTCTCCTGTTGGCAAACTCCTAATAGTATGTGCTGGATGGCAGCTATCAGCATACAAGAGTGAGTTTCCTGATACAGGTTTCCTATAGAGGTCAGAAATTATAGAATTAGTGAGGGGGTCACCTGTAAGTGTGATATCCAAGTAATTGACCCTGGAACCATGATCCTCAAAAGTGAAAACAAGGTTCAAATTGTTGTCATTGCAAAAGGTAACAAAAGCGAGCACTTCGGGGTCTGGAGACATATTAGAGGACCCCATCCAAATTAGGATGAGGTCATCCAAATATCTCCCATACCATCGGAGGCTTTGTGAATATGGATTGACAGGAATGAACAAAAAAATCTCCTCCCATGCAGACATGTAAAGGTTTGCCAGCGACGGAGAAAATTTAGCACCCATCGGACAGCCACATGTCTGCAAGAAGAAAGTGCTTTCAAATTTGAAAAAATTGTTCTTTAATAAAAAAATCACTGACATCAAGATGAACCTGGTAATATCATTAGGATAATGGGATTTACCCAAAATGGATGACAAATGTTCCAGTGTGCGCTGTATTGTTGACCGATGCACAGTGACACCATCTGCAGCAAGATGATGCTGCAGGTCTTTGGAGGTGGTCTGTGGATTGTTCTTGACTGTTCTCACCATTCTTCTTCTCCTCTGCCTTTCTGATATTTTTGTTGGCCTGCCACTTCTGGCCTTTACAAGAACTGTCCCTGTAGTCTTCCATTTCCTTACTATGTTCCTCACAGTGGAAACTGACAGGTTAAATCTCTGAGACAACTTTTTGTATCTTTCCCCTGAACAACTATGTTGAACAATGGATTTTTCAGATAATTTGAGAGCTGTTTTGATGAGCCCATGACGCCACTCCTCAGAGAAGATGCAAATAGGAGAACAACTTGCAAGTGGACACCTGAAATAGCTTTTCTCATGATTGGATACACCGGGCTATGAAGTACAAAGCTCAATGAGGTTAACAAACCAATTTAGTGCTTCAGTAAGTCAGTAAAAAGTAGTTAGGAGTATTCAAATCATGAAAATCAGAAGGGTGCCCATACTTTTGCACCTGTCAAATTTTGAAATAATGCATATTTCACATTTTCGGTTAGTACAGTAAACCTCATTTCAATCCTGAAATATTACTGTGTCCATCAGTTATTACATATTTCACACTGAAATAGCTGTTGCAAAAACCCAATTTTAAACAAAAAAAAATGAGTAAGATTAAGAGGGGTGCCCAAACTTTTTCATATGACTGTAGGTGTTCAGCACTCCTAGAGCATCGCTGGAGGAATCGAGTTTGTGATGTGAGCCAGAGCTGTTTCACTCTGTGTTTGGAGGTTCTGAGGTTGAGGGGTGCTACTTGGTCCTGGGTGCTTCTGAGAGTGTCATTGTAGTGATTCACCGCCAGATCGGGACAGGAGAAGGTGGAGATTGGGGGACAGTGATGAGATGAGAGAGTCTGGGAGTGCATGAGGGTTAACGGCCTGTAGATTTCTGAATGTGTCAGGTAGGAGTGTGCTGTGGTGGGCGAGGATTTGTGAGCGTGAAGGAGAGAATTGTGATCAGAGAGAGGAAGAGGCGAGTTATGTAAGGAGGAGGTTGAACAGAGCCAGACAAAGATCAGGTCAAAGTTGTTGCCATCTTTGTGTGTCTCAGTGGTTGAGAGCTGTGAGAGGCCAAGAGAGGTGGTTAGAGATAGGAGCTGTGATGTAAATGGAGAGATGGGGCTTTTTGTGGGGATGTTGAAGTCTCCCAGAATAACTGTTGGTAATTCTGACGACATAAAGTGCGGCAGCCACGTGGAGAAATCGTCAAGGAACTGGGTAGGTGACCCTGGGGGGGGCGGTATACCACTGCTACTCTGAGGGGGAGGGGTGGAAGAGCCTAATGGTGTAAAGGGAATGAAAATAATGGAGCTGGGGGAAATGACCTGGAATGTACATTGTGGGGACAAGAGTAAGCCAACTCCACCACCATGTCTGTTCCCAGGTCTCGGGGAATGGGAGAAATGTAAGCAACCGTGAGAAATGGCGGCTGGGGAAACTGTCAGAATCCTGGATCCAGGTTTCAGTGAGGGGCAGCACGTTAAGAGAGTTAGTGAGAAAGTAGTGGATAAAGGGAAGCTTATTGCATACAGACGGTGGATTCCAGAGAGCACTGTTAAAAGAGGGAGATGTAGGTGTGCAGGTAATGTTGATAAGGTTAGCATGGTTTCTATGTGAGGTGGGGAGGGGTTGAAGTTGCCAGAGGGTGGACCAGGATTTGGAGAGATATCACCTGACAGGAGCAGCAGTAAAAAGAAAAACGTTTTTGTAATTGTGACATTGTTTATGATGCAACACCCTGTAACTGAGGATTGTTCAGTAAGGTGAAGACAACATGGGAGCTCAACATAGTAGAAGGAAGGAGAAAGGGATTTATGTGGATGAGGGGTGATGGAGGGGGGAATGGGGCGGTGAAAGTGAATAGTAAAAGCAAATAGGAAAATAGACATTGAAATAAAGGATATTGTTAAAGAGAATGAAACAGAATGGGTTACCTGACTCCTGCCCTGACTGATTGCCATGAAGTAACTGCAAGCCACTTAGCATTCAATGCCACTTTCCATGAGATGCCAAGCGTGCAAACCCCCCACGCGTGTACCCCTTAAGACAGAACTAAATTTATAGGGCACACTAAAGAATCAAGTAAGGGGGATTGTAGGAAGTCAAATGGTTTCATCTAATTAGCAGCTGGACCTCATAGCAGGGGATAAATAGAAGATGAAAGGCCACAGATCTGACATTAGGCAAAAGCTGGCTCCACACAATCACACCTTCCACAAGATAACATCTACAATGTGGAAAATAGTCATATACTGGTGAGTAAAGAATATAATGCATACACATGACATTGGAGAGTTTACAATAAATGCAGAGGTAGATTTACCATAAGGCTATATGAGTCAGGGTGATATTGCAATGGAGGTCATTACAGCAAGCAGAGGTAGACTTTCCATGCAGTTTTGCAATGAGATTGGAAGCCCAGTTTAGCAAATGCAGATGACAGCAAGCGGTGTTGGAATATTACCTGTATGAAGAGAAGAGAGGATGAATCTTAGTCAACTGCCATGAAGTAACTGTAAGCCACTTAGCATTCAATGCCACTTTTCATGAGATGCCATGCGTGCAAATTGTGCTATGTGCCTCGTCTCATCTCTACCTCAACATCAAGCACATGGGCAGTTTCTGTCTACATCATCATGATTAGCTTACACCCACCGTGCATGCATCCTGTGTCCTAGCAGTCACCACCGCCTACCTAGTTGCTGTATGTGTACGCGCAATTATGCCCACTCATTACCTTACCATGCAAGCACAATTCATCCTCATACCAGTGCTATCTGCCTCCCTATGCACGCACTGAGCATTCCCAAAAGTCTTCCCATACTCTTCACAAACCTGCTAGCTGATTGGGCAGCTGGGTCTTTTTAAACCCAGTCTTCCCTTCAGCCTAATGGTGCCAAGACAGGTGGATACCGCTGTATTATGACATACAGGCAGTTTGCATCCTAGTATTAAAGAGGTACGGGCTTTTCCTAAAATCCATGTGTATATCTAGGCTGCAAGATGCTAAAAGTTTGTAATTTACACCTTCTTAGCATTTTGAATTGTTACCTAGATATGACAATTCGATGTGTGGAGGAGCAGCTCAGCCCAAACAACCCCTTAAAGGTACTGTTCCTTACTTATAGTCACTTTTTACTTTTGCTTTCACTTTTATTTTTTTCTACTTCCTGCCCTTTGTCTTTCATATTTTATACTCCTTTTCATTGCTCCTATTCTTTAACATATGATGGACTCTTGCACCATCCAGTGGTGTTTCATCGGCACTGCCTATTTTTTACTTTTATATTTACCGTATATACTCGCGTATAAGCCGAGTTTTTCAGCCCAAAAATTGGGCTGAAAAGTACCCCCCTCGGCTTATACGCGAGTCAGTGCTGTATACCGATGTATACATCGGTACATACCGATGTATACATCGGTATACAGCAGCCCCCGCATCCCCAGTAATGCAGGGCCCCCCCAGGGTCTCTCCGGTCACCTGTAAAGCAAGCTATACTTATCAGTGTCCCGCTCGCACCCGCCGCTGCCGACATCCACGATCCTCCATCTTCATGCGACTCCTCTTCCTGTTTCTGTGCGCGTCGCCGGCAATGACGTCATTCCCGGCGACGCGCACAGGAAACAGGAAGAGGAGTCGCATGAAGATGGAGGATCGTGGATGTCGGCAGCGGCGGGTGCGAGCGGGACACTGATAAGTATAGCTTGCTTTACAGGTGACCGGAGAGACCCTGGGGGGGGCCTGCATTACTGGGGCTGCCTGTATACTACCGCTGGGGCTGCTATATACCTCTGGGGCACTGTATACTACCACTGGGGCTGCTATATACCTCGGGCCCTGTATACTACCACTGGGGCTGCTATATACCTCTGGGGCACTGTATACTACCACTGGGGCTGCTATATACCTCTGGGGCCCTGTATACTACCACTGGGGCTGCTATATACCTCTGGGGCCCTGTATACTACCACTGGGGCTGCTATATACCTCTGGGGCACTGTATACTACCACTGGGGCTGCTATATACCTCTGGGGCACTGTATACTACCACTGGGGCTGCTATATACCTCTGGGGCCCTGTATACTACCACTGGGGCTGCTATATACCTCTGGGGCACTGTATACTACCACTGGGGCTGCTATATACCTCTGGGGCCCTGTATACTACCACTGGGGCTGTATATACTACCACTGGGGTTGTATATACTACTGGGGCTGCGTGTATACTACCACTGGGGCTGCTGTATCTACCTCTGGGACTGGTGTATACCACACTGCTGGGGCTGTATACTTGTGCTAGGGTCCACCCTCGGCTTATACACGAGTCAATAGATTTTCCCAGGTTTTGGGGGCAAAAGTAGGGGGGTCGGCTTATACACGGGTCGGCTTATACACGAGTATATACGGTATGTCTTATTCAACAAGTCCTGATTTATCCTTATTTATTACTCCTCTTTCTCTCACTGTATATTGTACAATTTTGTCTCCTTTATGTCTTCTCTGTTTCCACCTCTCGTACTTCTAATGACTTTCTTAGTTTGCTTATTTCCCTTTTCTACTCGCTGATCCTCCTCCCTGTTCATCCTCCTACTCTCCCTTGGTTTTCCCTACCCTCCTCCATTTTATTATGATTATTATTTCTTACTCAATTTTCTTATGACATCAATATGTTAAATTAGTTTATGATCTGTGGATACCCTACAAATATGTATTTATTTTCACATAATTATATTACTCTGTAAGTTTGTTATAAAAAAATATTTTATTGTAGTATATCTAGTAACTGCTGAAAGTCCTGTGAGATCGAAACGTTTTAATTAACACTGGATCATGTTTGAAAACAGAAAAATAATTTTTGCTTTGAACATGCTGGAATGCCTTGTATATCTTTTCCTTGGGAATGTAGATATGGATTGACTTTGGTACATGCACATCATCTGGTACAGAACAGGAAGCTATATTGATCAAAGCCAGAGTAAGCATTTTGGAGAGCTCAATGATGTATTGTGGCACCTCTTCCTGCTTCGGTGTCAAAAAAAGTTGCTCCCCACCCCTCAGCCATAAGTGGGTCAGCTCACATCACTTGCTGTCGCTGATTCAGTTCACTGCTATTCTGTGACCCTGGAGTGCAGACGTGATCTCAAGCTGCTGCACATTGGAGGTTGCTGGGTTCCGTGGTCCGTGGGTGGAGGTAGGGGCCTTATTCCTAGGGCTTCTTAGGAGTTTTAGGGTCAGGCTGGGGTCTTGGACCTCCTCACCTTCAGAGGTACCTCCACGTACAGGGCAAGTCAAGGACCCCAGTATCAGGGCCAGAGCAGGCTCCACTGACTCCCTACACCTAGCTCCATCCTGCTTCTGGGCAACCCCCCCCCCCCCCATGTGACAACACCAGAGTAAAGGAGGTCACGGAGGATGTCAAACAATTCCAGAATGAGAGGCAATGGATTTTGTTTTTGATTGTGATATAATTGAGGACCCTATAGTTGATACAGGGCTGGAGAGAGCCATCTTCCTTCTTCACATAGAAGATCCAGGAGCCAACTGGAGAAGAAAATTTCTGGATAAATCCTCTTACCAGATGTTCCTTGATGTACTTAGACATCGCTTGGGTCTCTTATTGGGACAGAGAATAGATTCGGCCTCGAGGAGGAGAGGAAACCAGAAGTAGCTCTATTGGACAGTCAAAAGGCCTGTGTGAAAGTCATGTTACTGTTTACTTCTTATCGAATACATTTGCATAGACGAGACTAGACCAGGGTTTGGGCAAATAATCTGTACTGCAAATAATCAATAGATTAAGCAACAGAAACAAAGGCAAATACCTAAATTAAATGCAAGTGCAACCAGCACTAATATGTGAATGTCCAGAAATAATATGCAAGAGTGCGACCAGCACAATTACATAAATATCCAGAAATAATATGCAGAGCACAAACAGCACTAATACATGAATGTCCAGAAAAAATATGCAAGAGCGCCAACAGCACGAATATGTGAATATCCAGAAATAATATGCAGGAGTACAACCAGCACTATTATTTGAATGTTCGGAAATTATATGCAGTGAAGTGTGCGGCAAACAGATGGTTATCAGTGTACTTAGGGCTGAAAAAGTTCTGTTCAAGTCCAGCACACAGCCTGCACTGATTTAGTCCCAGATTAAGTACACTGATAATTAAATTGAAAATAAAAGTTCTTATAAACAAAGGAAGTCCAGAAATAATAGAGCTTTTTTCCTAGAGGTTTTGAACCAACAGCCAGGATCAGGGTAATGCACCGTAGACTACAGGCAGCTCAAAAGTATTTAGGCAGAGCACAGAGCTAACAAGCGCAACAGGAAGTCCAGGAACAAGCCAGGAGTGACTCACAGACCAGCTAGCACAAAATACTCAGACAAGGAATAAATCCTGACTGGAACTTACAAGCAGGGCTGACAGGAAGTTCAATGGCGAGGCACAAGACTCAATCTTAGATGAGGACAAGAAGACACAAGATCCATTGAAAACCCGGAACCTTACATGTAAGACCAATAGGCGGATGCCAGACCTGGTAGAGTTGCCAGCGGTCAGGCAGGATGGACAGGGATGAGACGTGTTCTCGTGGCAGGATTGACCCCATTGAAGCAACTCACTGGATCTCCATTCCAAGATGGGCTCATTAATTCGTAGCCATGGCAGGCCCAGAAGCATTGGATGTGGCAGACCTGGTAGCACATAGAAGGCAATTTTCTCAGAGTGCAGCAGTCCCTCTTGAAGCAGCCCTTGCGCTGTAATTAAATAAATGGCCTCGGATAGGGCTTTCCCGTCAACCAGAGTATGTTTTATGGGAATCTGGTACCACTCCACCACAGCCTGTTGCATGAAGTTTCTTGCGAAACCAGAGTCCAAATAGGCTGACTCGATGAACCAGGTGTTGCCATAGGCAATAGACACTGACAAAGTCAGAAGCAGAATGGAGTTGCTCTGGCCCCGGGTAGCCTCTCAAAGAGATTCTAGGCTTGGGAGATGGAAAGATAGGAAGGAAGGAGCTTGAGGACAAGCTCCTCCCTCCTCTATCACATCAACGTAAAATAATCATAAGATTTTTTATTTATAGCAGCTGACATACTGGAGATTATAATCATTATAATGATAAAGAATATTAACCCAAGTGTTATGTGAGCTGCTCAACACCGTTGCCACCAACCCCTAAGAAAGGGACACCAAAACAGCCGTAGGGGTTGGCATCAGTGTTGAGCAGCTGACATAACACTTTGGGTAATATCATTTATCATTATAATGATGTTCATCTCCAGTATGTCAGGCACTTTGATTATTGTAATTATGGTAGTCTGTGGACTTGCATGTTGTTATGACTGTTGCAGTGGGTACTGAAAGTATTCAGACTCCTTTAAATTTTTCACGCTTTGTTTCATTGCAGCCATTTAGCAAATTTTAAAAAGTTCATTTTTTTCTCATTAATGTACACTCTGCACCCCATCTTGACTGAACAAAAACAGAAATGTAGATATTTGTGCAAATTTATTAAAAAAAGAAAAACTGAAATATCACATGGTCATAAGTATTAAGACTTTGCTCACACTCATATTTAAGTCACATGCTGGCCATTGCCTTGTGATCCTCCTTGAGATGGTTCTACTCCTTCATTGGAGTCCAGCTGTGTTTAATTAAACTGATAGGACTTAATTTGAAAAGGCACACACCTGTCTACATCAAGCCCCCGTCATACTAAACGAGATCGCTAATGAGAATGCTGCTCAGTCACAAGTTTGGTGACGCAACAGCGACCTCGCCAGCGATCTCACTGTTTGACCCTTAGCAGCGACCAGGCCCGTGCTGTGAGATCACTGGTCGTGTCAGAGTCGCCTGGACCATTTTTTGATCGTTGGGGTCCCGCTGAGTAGCATGCATCACTGTGTTTGACAGGGACAACGAACAACAACCTCAATACTACAGGTCTGAGAAACAGGGTTCCAACGACCTCCGTATCATTCCAGATTGTTGCTGAGTCGCTGGTGAGATCTGACTGTTTGACATCTCACCAGAGACCACAGAGCGACGCACCAGAGATCCCTACCAGGTCGTATTGTTGTCGGGATCGCTGGTGCTTCACCAAGTGTGACGGTACCCTAAGACCTCACAGCTCACAATGCATGTCAGACCAAATGAGAATCATGAGGTCAAAGAACTAGACAAGGAGCTCAGAATCAGAATTGTGGCAAGGCACATATCTGCCCAAGGTTACAAAAGAATTTCTGCTTTACTCAATGTTCCTAAGAGCACAGTGGCCTCTGTCATCCTTAAATGGCAGACATTTGGGACCAAGAGACGTCTTCCTAGACCTAGCCATCCAGCCAAACTGAGCAAACGTGGGAGAAGAGCCTTAATGAGAAAGGTAAGGAAGAACCCCAAAATCACTGTGGCTGAGCTCCAGAGATGCAGTAGGGAGATGGGAGAAAGTTCCACAAATTCAACTATTACTGCACTTCTCCACCAGTTGGGCCTTTATGGCAGAATGGCCCTATGGAAGCCTCTCCGTGCAAGACACATGAGAACCCGCATAGTTTGTAAAAAAAAAAAAACACATGAAGGACTCCCAGACTATGATAAATAAGATTCTCTGGTGTGATGAGACGAAGATAGAACCTTTTGGTGATAATTCTAACCGGTGTGTGTGGAGAAAGCCAGGTACTGCTCATCATCTGCCCAATACAATCCAAACAGTGAAACATGGTGGCAGCAGCATGCTATGGGGGTGTTTTTCAGCTGCAGGGATAGGACGACTGGTTGCAATAGAAGGAAATATGAATGCTGCCAAGTACAGAGATATCCTGGATGAAAACCTCTTCCAGAGTGCCCTGGATCTCAGACTTGGCCGAAGGTTCACCTTCCAACAAGAAAATGACCCTAAGCACATAGCTGAAATAACAAAGGAGTGGTTTTAGAACAACTCTTTGACCATTCTTGACTGGCCCAGCCAGAGCCCTGACCTAAACCCAATTGAGCATCTCTGGAGAGACCTGAAAATGGCTGTCCACCAATGGTGACCATCCAAAGTGATAGAAATGGAGATGATCTGCAAGGAAGAATGGCAGAGAATCCCCAAATCCAGGTGTGAAAAACTTGTTGCATCATTCACTAGAACACTCATGGCTGTACTAGCTCAAAATGGGGATTCTACTTAATACTGTGCAACGGGTCTAAATACTTATGACCATGTGATATTTCAATTTTTCTTTTTTTAATACATTTGCAAAAATTTCTACATTTCTGTTTTTTTTTTCAGTCAAGATGGGGTGCAGAGTATACATTAATGAGAAAAAAATGAACTTTTTTGAATTTATCAAATGGCTGCAATGAACCAAAGAGTGAAAAATTTAAAGAGGTCTGAATACTTTCCATACCCACTGTATATATGCAATTTGTTCAGATGAAGTTTTCTAACTGTCTCCATAGACTTAGAATGGGGACGCAAGCACATGTGGTAGCATAAAGTTTTCTCCAGATCCTAACTAATGCATCCTTTTGACCTCCTCACTGGGTGGACAAAGTTGCAATTTTGCAGCATTTTAAAAAGCCTGGTGTCCCCCAGATATGGCACACTGCAGCCAAAAATAGCATGAGCTTTATTGGGGCTGGATCCAGCAAGGGGCGGATCCGGCCAGGCTGGATCTGGCTTTCACACCGAGCATGCCCAGAGCCCCTTCTAATACAGTCCCAAGAGTGTGTCCTATGTAAAGTTTCAAATTTTCGACATCAGACAAAAAAAAAAAAACAGATTCAACCATATGCAAACACAGTACTTTTTACCTGATCTGACACTTGGATCAGGCATAATACAGCTGCGGTTGAATATGGTTGCATAACGAAAGCCGAATGCGGTCGGACGCATTTTCAGCCTCATCACACCTGAATGCAAGTGTGAAACCAGCCTAACTTATGCACATTATACTCCAGCCGGTAGAGATCACATGCAATTATAATAAAAAAGATTTAGTATGAATGACAAAAAAATTAATGAACAATAAAATAGTTATTTTGAGAATAAAAAGACATCAAAATCTTCTTGGTGCACATATCCTTAGAAGTGATCTCCAGACTGGTTCCTAGGAAACTATCAAATCTCCACTTAAAAGGACATTAATATGATTCTTTCATAGTCTGATTACCAACCAAGTACAATCCTAAATTAGTTAGTTGATTTGACAGCTCCATAGTGCAATAGGAGAAATAGTTTCAGTGTCCACACCCACCCGTCTGTCCTCCCTCCCATATAGATCACCCGGATTGTACTATACGGCACTTACTTTTTTTCCCACATGCTTTTTTTGCTGTTACCTCTGAGTCACAGAGTGGATGTGGTACTGGCTGGCAGCTCTAACTTAGCCAGGATGAGCTATAAAATATATCTATGGCCTGTTTCACACCATGGTTGTGGTGTTTCAGGTTATGTCTGGTGTTTTGCAAGAAACACAGGACAGAACCTGACTGCCCTCTAGTCCTGTTTTCTGCCAGAATTGGGAAATCGCAGCTGCAGCCGCTGAAATTTCAAGATCGCGGCTAGCTCCCCGCTAACCGCGGTCCTGAAATCTCAGGCGGGGAGCTCTCCAGCTGCTGACGTTTAGCACCGCTCACTGCTGAACTTCAGCAGCCAGCGTCCTGGAGCTGCATCCGATTTTATGTTGGATCCGCCATAGACTCCCATGTTAGGGGGAGCCGGATTCGATTTGTGCAGATTTTTGCAGCGGGACAAAAACCAAATGCAGCCTGATGCTGCTGGACAGGGACAAAACCGGATGGCAAATAGCTGCCATCCAGCCCTGTCTGGCACCATAGGGCTGCATTACCACAAAATTGGGTCCGGGACTGTCAGGTTCACACTGCACAGCCCCAGACCTGATCCAACCGTGGTGTGAAACCGGCCTATGTTTGCTTTATCAGGAGCACTTGCTACTGACAATGTGGTGTCTGGTTTCCTGAACACAGGTAGTGAAAGAGAACTTGTAGTTACAGTGCAATGATTGGCACAGGATGGAAGTACGCAGGGGTGAACCTAGCATCTCTGCAGCCTGAGCAAACTGCAAAACGGTACCCCCCCAGTAAAAAAATTTAAATCATTAGTAATAAATCTGGCGCATACACATTTATATATATCCTGTAAAAATGAGGACAATAGTGGACATTTTAATTTAAAGAAATAAAAAAAAGTTGTCCAAACACAAGGATGTCAGTGCCATCACACGTACATGCAAGAACCACACAGAACAATCCAGAACAAGGCTCATTAATGGCAATGGCAGGCTTGGTACAAACATACAGACAAACAATGATGGCTGGCAGAGCTGTGGCCTTATAGGCAGACACAGTCCTGCATCTTTATAGCATACCCACAGTAGGCAGCACTGATTGACAACCTATTATCTCTGGAACACGCCTACAAAACTGGGCAGCTCCAATTTGGCGGCTGCCTGGCACTAACTAGTCAGACATGTCACCATGCAGCACCATCCACACATCACATGAAACGACCTACAGTCTGAGCATCAACAAGCCGCCTCTGCCTTAAACTGGTAAAATGGCGCTTCTCCTCCAACAGGCCACGTCTCCTTCTCCCAAAACTTTCAGCCAATCACAAGAGCTGCACACAAGGCTGTCCGGAGCCAATAGCAGGGGCCATCCAATTAGGTTGAGCAAAGGATGTGGGAGCGGGAAGGGGGGTGAGCACCACCAACCAACCTCCCCGCTACTAGGGAGAAAGATGGTTGGATGCCTGAATGTACCAAGGGGCGGCACTGGACCTGGTGTGTAAGTGACCTGCCCCAGGGCCTTGGGGTACCCGGTTCCGGGCGTTGATTTACTGGGGATGTCCCGGGGCCTGTTGCCTGATCCCGTGGCCCTGGTGTTCGCTAAAAAGGGGGTTTAAGTCAATAGGAATAAAGTAAAGGATGATTCATGATGCCACCTATGGTTCCGGTAATGTGACCGACGCTGCGGGACAGACTTCTGGAGTGATGATGGAGCAGCAAGATGGTTACGTAGGTGGAGCGAGATCCCCGGGGCAGTAGTGGAAGTTAGAGGTTTCACACAGGGATACAGCTGCGCCAGACCTTGTCACTGGTCCTCCTTCCTGCTACGGTCGGCGACTTCTCAGGTGGAAATAGAAAAGGACGCTACACAGTCTTTTTACTGTGTACAAGTTTACTGGCAGTTCTTTGATAACACAGTCTTTTCGAGTCTGCCTGGCCTGGGTAGTCACTGGGAGTTAGGATGCTTTACTCAGGACCCTCAGTGGAATGTCTACCGTTCCTGTCCTCTCCCTTCCTGCGCTCTCTCCTGTCTCCCTCAGCGTTCCTGCATGCAGAACCTGAAGCTAGCTCCCACGGATCTCTCGGCGGAGGATTCTTCTCTGGGTCCCCCAGACCCTATACGGTACCTTTTTGCTAGATGCGCCGGGCGTCGGCCGCAACTTCCTCTAGAAAGCTTGGGCCTCCAGTTCGACGGCTCGGGGATGAACACCCACACCGTACTCAGAGCTGGTCCTCTGTTTCGGGACAGATCCCTCCGGTCGGTAATGGTATCCGCTCCAGATTCAGGCGCACCGCCCTACTTGGTGCCCTTAGGGATCCTCTTCCTTCCTAACGGCCTCTCGACCGTCCCACACTCCTCACTCCCCAACGGAGCTCTCCTCAGACTAACCTAACTCTACTCCCACCCACACAGTTTTCTACCCTGTTACTCTTCCCATGGGACTTGGTCCTCCCTGAAGCGGGTCCACCCACGGTCCCCTACCTAGGGTGTGTGTGGATGTGTTGCGTGATGGTCCTTTGTGCAACATCCCAATTCCCTAGTCACAGGAATACTACTGGGGTGCCACATAAGTTATAGCCAATCAGTCCTGCAGCAGAGGGACAATGCATCCTGCACCAGGGGTGTACAAGAAATCATGGGCCTCACAAAGAAAATATTTGGCTGGGTCACATAATAACATATCTCACAACTCTTACAAAGTAATTTCCCTATTGAAGCCCCCAGATTCCTCTTTCATTGCCCCCATAAAGTATGATGCCAAAGGAAGTTTCCCACAAACACTGTATGATCCCCCACAGTGAATTCCTAAACACGCACAGTATGATGACCCTACTGTACCCCCCTCAACTTCACTGGCACAGTATGATTTCCAATTGTGACCCCGACACATCCCTCCATACAATATAATGGGCCTACATACAGTATAATGGCCCTTAGACCTCTTCACACTGTATAATGGCCCTCAACACAGCCCTAAAGTAGCTCTGCATAAAGTATAAAGGTTCCCTCACACCCCTCCAAGTATTACCATGCCCCCCCACAGAGCCCTCCATATATTATAATGACTTCCATATAGTAAAATTGTCTCCATATATTATAATACATCATCCATAGTTCTCCATATGTTATAATGCACCCCATAACCCTCCATATATTATAATGTGTCCCCATAGTCCTCCATACAGTATAATGGTCCTCCATGTCCTCCATATTGTACAGTGCACTCCCTTAGTCCTCCATATATTGTATAGTACACCCTCGTAGTCCTCCATATAGTATATTGCACCCTCATAGTCCTCCATATAGTATAATGCACCCCACAGTACTCCATATAGTATTATGCACCCCTCAAATCCTCCATATAGTATAATGCACCCCTTTGTCCTCCATATAGTATAATGCATTTCCTATTGCCTTCCTTATAGTATAATGCACCCCCATAGTCCTCCATATAGTATAATGCATCCCCTATATCCTTCCTTATAGTATAGTGCACACCCATAGTCCTCCATATAGTGTAATGCAACCCCATAGTCCTCTATATAGTATAATGCACCCCCACAGTACTCCATATAGTATAATGCACCTCCCAAGTCCTTCATATAGTATAATGCACCCCCATTGTCCTCCATATAGTATAATGCATCTCATATTGCCTTCCTTATAGTATAATGCACCCCATAGTCCTCCATATAGTATAATGCATCCCCTATATCCTTCGTTATAGTATAGTGCACCCTCATAGTCCTCCATATAGTATAATGCAACCCCATAGTCCTCCATATAGTATAATGCAACCGCATAGTCCTCTATATAGTATAATGCACCCCCATAGTACTCCATATGGTATAATGCACCCTCATAGTCCTCCATATAGTATAATGCACCCCACCAAGTCCTCCATATAGTATAATGCATCCCCTATAGCCTTCCTTATAGTATAATGCACCCCCACAGTCCTCCATATATTATGATGGGCCCCCATAGTCCTCCATATGGTATAGTGCACCCCTATAGTCCTCTATATAGTATATTGCACCCCCATATATTGCACCCCCATAGTCCTCCTATGGCGGCCGTCACACGCACAGATATCTATAGCGATATTGTAAGCGATCACGTGCACGCGCAATCGCTTACAATATCGCTCACATCGCTGGTGAGATGTCACACAGACAGACTCACCAGCGATGTGGAGCCGCGATCTCGCTGGTAACTATGGTACACATCGGGTTACTAGGCGCCGCGCGTCGCTTAGTTACCTGACGTGTACCATAGTTACCATCTCCCAGCATAGGCTCTGCTGCTGGGAGATCGTTCATCGTGGTGTTATACACCACGATGAAGGAGATCGTGAAATCGATCATCGCTAGATCTGAGAACCGGACCTCAGATCAGCGATGTCATGATCAAGCGATTTCACATCGTGAATCGCTTGATTACATGCATCGATTTTAAGCCCGATATCGCTTAAGCGATCAAAAAGGAGATCGCTTAAACGATATCGGGCAAGAAATCTGTGCGTGTGACGGCCGCCTATGTTATATTGCACATTACATAGTGTCCTGTCAGTTTACTCACTGATTACTTTTTTGTTAAATACTCTTACCACAGCAGATTCTGGTCAGACGACCATTACACTCAGTGCTGTCTGCAGCTTTGCCCAGGTTATAACTGAAGGCATTATGAATGCAAGACACCAGCCCCAATCACTAGCAACCTCCTTTCACACAGAGGGAGCGACCACTGGTTGTCCTGCACACACAATGGGCTCCATATAGGGCGCAGTTCACACAGGCCTGCACAGTGTATGCCCAGCTTCTTACATAAGCCCCATTTCAGTAGGCGGGCTGTTGTGGCATTCAACACCGCTACCTGCGCCGGAACAAACGCACCCATACGGCCCAGCTACACACAGCAACAAAAGAGTGCAAGAAAAAACCACAATGACAGAAAACTGAAATTGTGGAAATTTAGTTAGTTTTAAACTATAACAAATTGTGGGGTATTGGTTTGTCTTTTGGTCCAAAACACGTAAGCTTGTGAGCCCCTACACGGCTCCCCACGGATCACAAGTCCTATCCACTAAATTCTTATCTCAAGTGAGCAAAGGACAAAATAGAAAATAAATTCTCTTACCACAGCAGATTCTGGTCAGACGACCATTACACTCAGTGCTGTCTGCAGCTTTGCCCAGGTTATAACTGAAGGCATTATGAATGCAAGACACCAGCCCCAATCACTAGCAACCTCCTTTCACACAGAGGGAGCGACCACTGGTTGTCCTGCACACACAATGGGCTCCATATAGGGCGCAGTTCACACAGGCCTGCACAGTGTATTCCCAGCTTCTTACATAAGCCCCCATTTCAGTAGGCGGGCTGTTATGGCATTCAACACCGCTACCTGCGCCGGAACAAACGCACCCATACGGCCCAGCTACACACAGCAACAAAAGAGTGCAAGAAAAAACCACAATGACAGAAAACTGAAATTGTGGAAATTTAGTTAGTTTTAAACTATAACCTGGGCAAAGCTGCAGACAGCACTGAGAGTAATGGTCGTCTGACCAGAATCTGCTGTGGTAAGAGAATTTATTTTCTATTTTGTCCTTTGCTCACTTGAGATAAGAATTTAGTGGATAGGACTTGTGATCCGTGGGGAGCCGTGTAGGGGCTCACAAGCTTACGTGTTTTGGACCAAAAGACAAACCAATACCCCACAATTTGTTATGGTTTAAAACTAACTAAATTTCCACAATTTCAGTTTTCTGTCATTGTTTTTTTTCTTGCACTCTTTTGTTGCTGTGTGTAGCTGGGCCGTATGGGTGCGTTTGTTCCGGCGCAGGTAGCGGTGTTGAATGCCACAACAGCCCGCCTACTGAAATGGGGGCTTATGTAAGAAGCTGGGCATACACTGTGCAGGCCTGTGTGAACTGCGCCCTATATGGAGCCCATTGTGTGTGCAGGACAACCAGTGGTCGCTCCCTCTGTGTGAAAAGAGGTTGCTAGTGATTGGGGCTGATGTCTTGCATTCATAATGCCTTCAGTTATAACCTGGGCAAAGCTGCAGACAGCACTGAGTGTAATGGTCGTCTGACCAGAATCTGCTGTGGTAAGAGAATTTATTTTCTATTTTGTCCTTTGCTCACTTGAGATAAGAATTTAGTGGATATGACTTGTGATCCGTGGGGAGCCGTGTAGGGGCTCAGAAGCTTACGTGTTTTGGACCAAAAGACAAACCAATACCCCACAATTTGTTATTGTTAAATACTCACCTCTCTTCTCACTGCTCTGTTCTCCTCAGCATCTGCTGTGCTGCTCTGCACGTCTCAGCACAGTGGCGCTCAGTGATGATATCATCGTGCCCCGTCGTGCTGAGCTGCAAAGGGTAGACAGCGGTGGCTGGGACTCTGGGGAAAAATGCTGCTGACAGAGGCAGCCGGGACCTTAGGAGTGGGAGCGACATCCATGGGGGGCTACTACTGGTGCACACATGTCGTACACACGTGGTTCCGCTTCATACACACGCGGCTCCACTCCATACGCTCAATACACACGTGGCTCTGCTCAGTACACGTGCGGCTCCGTTCCATATGCCCTGTACACACACGGCTCTGCTCTGTATGCCCCTACACACACGGCTCTGCTCTGTATGCCCCTACACACACGGCTCTGCTCCATATGCCCTGTACACACGCAGCTCTGCTCCGTACGCCCCGTACACACAGCTCCGCCCTGTACACTTGCGGCTCTGCACGCCCCATACAGACGCGGCTCTGCTCCATACACCCCATACAGACATGGCTCCATTCACATGCGACTCCATTCCGTATGTCCCGTACAGACACAGCTCCGCTCCGTACACACGCGTCTCCGCTCTGTACACCCTGTACAGACACGGCTCTGCTACGTACGCCCTGTAGACATGCGGCTCTGCTATGTACGCCCCATGCACACTTGGCTCCACCCCATACATTCGCGGCTCTGCTCCTTACGCCCCGTACAGACATGGCTCTGGTCTGTACACTTGAGGCTCCGCTCCATATGCCCCATACAGACACGGCTCTTCTCCGTACACATGCAGCTCTGTACGCCCTGTACACATGCGGCTCTGCTCTATATATACATGGCTCTGCCCCATACACATGCGGCTCCACTAAGTACACACACGGGTCCGCTCCATAAACCCTGTACACACACGGCTCTGCTCTGTACACACATGCGGCTCCACTCCGTATACCTTGTACACACTCGGCTCCGCTCCATACACCTTGTACACACTCATTCCGCTCCGTACACCTTGTACACACTTGGCTCCGCTCCGAACACCTTGTACACACTCATCTCTGCTCCATACACCTTGTACACACGCGGATCTGCCCCGTACGCATGCGACTCCACTCCATACACTTCGTACTCACGTGGCTCCACTCATTAAACCTCATACAGACTTGGCTCCTCTCCGTACAACTAGTACACTCTCAACTCTGCTACATACACACTGTAAATCCCTCCTGACCCCACACATTAGCTTCACCTCATCCAGCACCATGACAACCAGCACGTTGAAGTCCTGCTTACACCAAGGAGCTGATCATGTGACCCCTGACACCTACCCTCAATGTGACATCATCACAGGACCTGTAAGCACTAAGCAGCCATGGATGTAGTGTGCTTCTCTGCAGGTGAAGAATGCGGCCAGGACTGTAAAAGTGGGAACTATATCTGCGGAGGGTCCATTGCTGCCCTCTAGTGGCGCCGCATGAGGCATCCAGCTCAGGTTGCCTCATTATAGGTGCGCCCCTGGAAGTAGGTGAAGTAGTTAGAGAGGAATATGATCCTGACTGCTGCATACTATCACACTGGTATTCCATGCCTTGGAGACTAGTGACAAGTTTTGGTTTAGATGTGTAGATAAAGGATAGTGCTTCACACAGCTGGTATTTCCATACAGGATCTTTATTCCACAATTATAGTGCAATGCTTTGATCTCCCAAAATGAGATCTTGGTTGAGAAAGGCCCAGTTCACATCTAAGGCTGGGCTGCGTTTGCATTTGTATGCGTTTTTACCGCTAAAAACGCATACAAACGCATGCGTTAACGCACCCATAGGCTGCAATGCAAAACGCACTGCAAATGAATGCAAAAACACATGTCCTTTTGCAAAAACACAGCAGCCCATGTTTTTGGCTGCGTCTGCAAAAATGCATGGGTTTTACATTTTTGTATGTGTTTGCAATGCGCTTTGCATTGCACCCTGTAAAAATGCATACAAACGCAAATGCAGGCAAACGTAGACAAGCCATAGATGTGAAAATGCCCAAAGATCTCATTTTGGGACATTGAAACATTGCACTGTAATGGTGGACTAAAGATCCTTTGTGAAAATAACAGCTGTGTGAAACACTGTCCTTTATTTACATGTATGCATTCTTTGCAAAGATGACTCATTGGACATGACGTGCGCCTCATAAGGGGTGAGTGTGAACCCTGTCTATTCCGATTGGGTGCTGCAAAACATTTTTTATAAGTTTGGTCTCAGAGTCTCTTTGCCTTGGAAGACTCTGGATATTAAATGTGTTTTCCTTTCCTTTGGTACTGCAAGGGTTAATGTCAGTTTTGCTGCTAGCAGCATTGATCACCTTCTCATCTGTTGGTGTTCACACCCATCACCTTTAAATAGTCCCTTGTACCAGCAGAGGGCTCTGGTTATATAGAATCCCCATTCCCTTACTTGCCACAGTGTAAGAAGGTTGTGCTGTAGCTGGAGCCCATGCTGCCTTGTAAGTTCATCTAGTGGAGATGTTGCAGGCTGCAGTCCTGCTGTCTGATTGAAGCCGTGAACTTGGTGTTCTTTACTTTTTTCCTTATCCCCCTGTTTGTCTTCTCTACCTGGTGTTTTATTAGTGCAGCGGTGGAACTAGCCATCTCACTAGTGAGGGTGAGGTCAGGGCTTGTGAGGGACTAGGTAACCTGCTCAGCAGCAGGGTAAAAGAACTCATATAGGGTTGATAGGTAGTGTACAGCCTCAGTTGAGTACAGGAGGTGTTCCAACCACTGCTCCCTACTGTCAGAACCCACCGTTGTTATTGTGTCCCCCGATGTTCCCTTGTGTGTGGTAGACACATTTAGGATGAATTGGTGAGGGGAGAGTTTAGTAAAGGCCCCGTTACATGCTTCAATGTCCCAGCGATCCCACCAACGATCTGGATTGCTGGTGAGCTGTCACACAGACAGACTCACCAGCGATCCGGACCAGCGAGCATGCTGGTATCCAAGGTAAACAGCGGGTAACTAAGCGCCGCGCTCTGCTTAGTTACCCGCAGTTTACCTTGGATACCAACTCCCAGCATTGCTGTGCGACGCTGGGAGCTCGCTGATTGTTGGTCTCCCACTGTCACATGCAGCAAAGCTGCGCGTTCAGCGGGCAACCAAAGATAGATTTATGAACTGGTTAATAAATCTGCAATCAACAACTCATCGTTGATAGGTGTCACACGCAACAATGTTGTTTAGACATCGCTGCAATGTCACCAAACCGGTGATGTTGCAACGATATCGTTACCGATATCGCTGTGTGTGACGGGCCCTTAAGACCGATTAGTAGAGAATTGCAATAATCAAGACCGGAATGAAAAAGAGCAAAAGAATGAGTTTTTGAAGAGTCAACGGTAGGAAAAGGTCGAATTCTAGAGATGTATTTGAGGTGCTGGTGACATGAGCGAGCGAGTGATCAGATGTGGGATGTGGGGAGTAAAGAATCATGTAAATTACCAAATGTCATTTCATGTCTAGTAACAATCTGTCATCTTCAAACACACATTTTACCCAGGATTTGAAAAATATTAAAATCTGAGTCTCCAGTGGTTGATACTTTTTAATGACTAACTGAGAAGATGGCAATAAATAATAGCAAGCTTTTGAGACCGCCAGGTCACTTCATCAGGCTGGAATAATACAATTATCTGGCGAGTCACAAATTTATACACATGCCCCCTGAGGAAGCATCAGGGAAACGCGTTGGGGCGTCCCCTAGTGGTCATCTCCACTTCTGGTACTGACATGGGTAAGCTGGACTCAATCACCATGTAGCTAAGTATATTGTTTAATGGGTTAGTGTTATTGGTCAGTGAATGTGTTAGCAGGTAACATGGTATTTAACCCTCTGTACGCTGTATACATTAGAAGCTGTAGTATATTGACCCTATTTAAACTAGGACGGCACAATGGTTATTGTTGGAAACTGCTACCATGAATAGGTCATGTAGTTGGAGATAAGAAGACCCTTACCCCTTAGTGTCCTCTGTAATCCAGATCCCTATCTAACCTATCTTTTATATGTCTGAGCACTTTGTATCTGCAATTTTATCTTTTTTGATGAATTAATAAAAGCATCTTTATGAAAAAGCAGTTAAACTTGCGCTCTAAATCATTGGGAAAAAACTCTCCATAACCTAAGTCAGTATGTTTAAGGACATAGAATAGTGTAGTCTACAGCACAAGTAATGTACAACAGAACACAAAGATCAGTGAGAAGGGGAAAGGAAAAAAATGGAAAAAAAACCACAAGTGTGGCTGTAAATATTAGAACAGTTCATGCATTTGTCAAACAGTTGATTTTTGACAAATCACAGCTGCCATTAACCCCAAATATTACCCCAATTGCCACTGCACCAGGGTAATCAGAAAGAGCTGTGTAAACCGCCAGATTTGGTGTACCTATTGGAGGCACCAATTCTGGGGCGGCTGCGAGTTGATATCCTTTAGCTGGGACGGGCCAAAAACCATGGTACGTCCCACCCTGATAATATCAGCTCTCTGCTTTATCTGTGCTAGTTATCAAAAATGGGGGGAACCCCATATAATATTTTCCATTTATTTATTTAAGAGGTGGGGTCCCCTCTACAACCAGCGCAGATCAAGCAGACAGTAGCAAGCTGACATTATAAGGGTGGGAAGAGCCATGGATATTGGCCTCTTCCCATCCTGATATCAGCCCCAAGCTGACAGCTTTACTTTGGCTGGTTGCAAATTAGGGGGAACCCCATGTCATTTCTATTATTTGTTTTTTACATTATACACAGTCAGTGTGATGAGCATGAAACAGACCACTGACTGCAACCAATCAGACACCAGCACAGAGGGTGGGGGGCATGTATAGCAGTCTGACTGCAACTAATCACAGACACTGTCGCAGAGGATGGGTGAAAGTGAATATTCATAAGGCACAGAAACAGTCTGACAGTGGTCTTATCCTCCAGGGAAGCAAGGTGTGTATAATTCTCCTGCTTTAATCTCCATTTTGTTTCCTTTGCGCTCCCTAGCCCTGCTGTCTTAACTTTCGGGAAACACAAAACCCAGGATTGCAGGGTGGAGAAACATGGAAGACAGACAGCCTATAGGCAAGTTTTATGTGGATGCCGAGCCCAAACAGTAACATAGACATACAGTTAGAAGTCCATGTTCAGGGTTCAGCACTGGACAATAGGTGTCAGGTACGAACCCCAAATGGTACAGTTCGGGTTCTCTCATTCTTACTTCTTATTTATTTCTTCTCCAAAGAGATCCTTGTGTAATAAAACTAGCTCTGGGACAAAATTATTCTAGCTGTATTCTACATGCTCTACAAGTTTAAAGCCGGCGTCACACACGTCAATGTCGTCAGTGATCTGATCGCTGGCGACATTGATGGCTGATCGCTGGTGAGCTGTCACACAGGCAGACTCACCAGCGATCAATGGACCAGCGACATTGTGGAAATGATTTAAGTATCGTTTCCACGATGTCTTGTTCCCGCTGACAGGCTGCAGTTATCGGGAGCAGGCTGGTATCCATGGTAAACTGCGGGTATCTAGGAAGCGCACACTGCCTAGCTACCCAATGTGTACCTTGGATACAAGCCGGTGAGCGGAGAAGGCTGGTAACCAAGGTATACAACGGGTATCTAGGCAGCGTGCGCTTCCTAGATACCCGCAGTTTACCCTGGATACCAGCTCCCAGTTCTTGCTGAGAGGCGCTGGGAGCTGGCTTATCGCGTCTCCCAGTGTCACACGCAATGATGCTGCGTGTACACCGGTCGACCATCGCCAGGTTTTTGGTCCTGTCCGAAAACCTGGCGACCATTAACCAGCGATTTATTGATATTTAGTGATATTGCACGTGATATTGACGCGTGTGACAGCCCCTTAAGCCTCATTCAGACATCAGTGATTTTTCTGGTACACAAAATATGGTTCAACTCTTATCAATGTTTTGTATCTGAATTTCATTTGTTTGGTTAGTGTGTCAGTGTTTTATCAGTATCTATAAAATGAGAATGCGCATAGGGTCTTATCCTCAATAGGAATCAAATCTCATACAGTATGAAAACTGCTCACCTGATTTAGTTGTGAAGCCCACAACTAGCTTGATCGCTCAAACACAGCAGCCGCAGCCAGGACCACACTTCCACAAACGTGGGGGTGAAACTCTATCAGGGACCAAGTGTCTTTCGGTCCGCGCCGCTGCTCCAATGAGTATCAAAAAACACTGGAGTGCTTTGAAACAAGATATCTTCAGCTTTATTTTCCAACGCGTTTCGGAGCTAACACCCAGCTCCTTCCTCAGGGAATGACATGAGCATAATGTGAGCAAACACTTATAAACCCACAGAGGCGCCAAAAAGGAGTAACAAGGCGCCAAAAACTAGATAGTGTCCATTGAAAACTACGTCACATTATGGGGAGGATACACACTGTGACATCACATTGTTTACAAATAAATAGCACGTAGTAAAAACTGTCATGAAATGAGGAAACACAGAAAACAACAATCAAAGTACATTATCTAAATATAAAATAGGAATATATATAATTATATAAATAATAAAATGGATGGTGATGAAGTAGATATATAGCAAGTAAACACAAAAAAATATATATATATATATCTCCAAATATATGTGAAGGAGATGGTGTACAAACTCATGCTGGGTGAAGAAAAATGTGCAAAAAAAGGGAAATTAATCAATGGGGTGAACAGTCACTCAGCTCACAGAGCTATTTTGGAATAGATTAAAAACCGTGGCATAGAGCAAGAATGAGTATGCAAAATAGCAAAGAACCTCATATGTTCTGTGAGGAGTATATGCGTAATATTTATAAAAGAGTGTAAAATAAGGAAGTATATTTGTTGTGGAAATATGTGTAGAACATGACTGAAATAATTGTTATATTTTTTTCTCTCTATGTATTCCTTCAGAACATCAAAAATCATGGAGCGATATTTTATCTGGATAAGAGTGGTATTATGAGTTAATAATTAATTAAAATCAATTTTATTTGAAATAAACATAAATTATATAAATTAATTGTTATATTTCTGTATGAAATCCCTTGCTTTATCAAAAAATCGTGAAGCAGCCATTTATTTGGACAAGATTGATATTTGGACACTGTTTTTAATCTATTCCAAAATAGCTCTGCGAGCTGAGTGACTGTTCACCCCATTGATTAATTTCCCTTTTTTTGCACATTTTTCTTCACCCAGCATGAGTTTGTACACCATCTCCTTCACATATATTTTGTGTTTACTTGCTATATATCTACTTCATCACCATCCATTTTATCTACTATATAATTGCCGTAGGCATTTTCGTGTCGGACCCCGACAACGTGCCGTGGATATGTCACACTCTGTGACGTCATCACGGCGAAGCATTGGCCGCGTAGCGGCCATTGCGAGCCGCTGACGTCACCACGCACGAACAATGGCCGCGAAGCGGCCATTGCGAGTCGGTGGCCGAAAATAGAACCAGAGGCTCGGCCACAAATTTAGCGATGTACCGCTGAGGTAGCGCGAGCAATGGCCGCGAGGCCATTGCGAGTCGCTACCTCAGCCGCCCTGTGCCCCTGTGCCGCTGTGCCTCAGTGCCTCCTGTGCCCCTGTGCCCTGTGCCTCAGTGCCTCAGTGTGCCCCTGTGCCTCCCGCTCCGCCGCCTGTGCCCCTGTGCCTCAGTGCCTCCTGTGCCCCTGTGCCCTGTGCCTCAGTGCCTCAGTGTGCCCCTGTGCCTCCCGCTCCGAAGCAGCTGCTGTCAGCACATGCTGATACAGTGCTCCGGAGCCTGTGCCCCTGTGCCCCAATGCCCCTGTGCCCAAGTGCCCCTGTACCCCTGTCACCCCCGCCATCCCCTGTGCCCCTGTGCCTCAGTGCCCCTGTGCCTCCCGCTCCGAAGCAGCTGCTGTCAGCACATGCTGACACAGTGCTTTGGAGACTGTGTGCCTGTGCCCCAGTGCCCCTGTGCCAAAGTGCCCCTGTGCCCCTGTGACTCTGTGCCCCAGTGTCCCTGTGGATTACCGCAATCGCGCCGCATATTGACTCGCTGGCTCAGTGCGAGCACTTGCGGCGCGCTTGCGGTAATTCCCATAAGGATTACCGCAATCGCGCCGCATATTGACTCGCTGGCTCAGTGCGAGCACTTGCGGCGCGCTTGCGGTAATCCCCATAGAAAGTATAGGACGACTTGCGGCAGGTGCGGCAAGTGCGGTTTTGCACTTGCGGTAAGGTTTGCCCGCGAAAAAACCTGTGGCAGACTGCGCTGTTGCTGG
>JARQOC010000002.1:532648816-532786316 GCA_033576535.1 Allobates femoralis | reverse complement strand
ATATATGTATATATCTATATATGTATATATATGCAGTCCATATGTTCACCATCACAATATTCACTCCGCCGTCATTTCACTTGCGGCCCGGTTGCGGTAATTCCCATAAGGATTACCGCAATCGCGCCGCACGTGCAAGTTGTGGAGCAGTTGCGGTAAGCCCCATACAAAGTATAGGGGGACCTGCGGCAAGTGCGGTTTTGTAAGAATGTGTTTAATATGTCATTTTATACTGTTTTCTATAACTTTTCCTCACAAATTATTCCTGCTTTGGTGATCCTGTGGGACGGACGTTGGAAAAGCTGTGCTGGAACCTCATCCCTACAATATCAGCTAAAGATATCTTTTTGGCCTAATATAATTGATTAGTTATTGATATATTCATTATTATATATATATATAGAGATATAGATATAGATTTATATATGTATATATATATATATATAGATATATATATAGAGAGAGAGAGAGAGACATGCCATATTATATATATGTATAGGATTATTATCATATAGATCAATAAGCTATTTAATACCAATATATACAATATATTTTATAAATAATATCCTAAAAATATATCCAAAAACTATATTATATATATTATTAACTTAAATAAATTATGTATATTATATATTACAATTTATTATAATGTATATATATATATATATATATATATATTTACATATCTATATATATTATATATATATAATTATATATATATATATATAGATATACATATATAGATTAATATACAATATATATATATATATATATATTGTATATTAATCTATATATGTATATATATATATATATATCTATTTATATATATCTAATATATATAGATATGTGATATACTTCCCAGAAAAAAACAGGCAGCACTCCAGCGTCTTATCAACAACCGACAGGTTTAATAAAGCCCCAAGTGGTGCGACGTTTCGACCTATAACAGGTCTTTCTCAAGCATAGTGTTCTGTGCAAACTGGTGTTACATATATAGGGTGCTTACATAATTGCTGATTAACATAGAAATGTGAATAAAATCTATAAAAAGTAATATACATTCACATATACCATAGTGACATAAGTGTAAATACATAGTGCATGTGCTCCAATATAGATATCCGTGATATCAGTGTATTAACCACTATATTCATCCCTGATTACTCATTATTATATTATAGTGTACATCTGTAAACATAGATACCTTTGGTAATTACTGAGAGGTGATTGGTCGCTATGTACCCTGAATACACGCCATCTCCATTATCGTTGCCACCACGCTGTAAACACAGCGTCTTCCGCGTTATACTGCGCATGCCCGTACTTCCGGGTCTTACAGCCCATGTGCGGCAGCCGCGTCATCGCTGACGTGGCGGTCACATGAATAGCTTGTAATTGCGATCGCCATCTTTGTTTCTGGCGATCTATACTAGAAGCCATTATACTTGCCCACTTAATACATATACCAATATATATGTCTGCTTTATAATAAATCATATTAGGGAACCAAATAACTAGGGGACTCTGATAGGATCTCACATATATACCGGGGAGTGTAATAACACTTATCCCCCATTCGACCAGTGGTTTTTAAACCAGTTCAGAACCGATTCCACTCTGGTTACAGAGGAAAATCGATCTGTGCAGCATCGACAAGCAAGCCCACTGATGTGTCCAACACCAGTCTACTCCATGTGACACTGCTCTGGAAGAACCCACTATCAGTCAAATAACATCCACAACTGATCCATAAAGACCCTAGAATCTATAATAAAAAATCACAGAACTAATTTATGTATATGCATAAATGTGGGCAAAGTTTATTAATAAAAAAAAGGAGTTGTGGCAGTTTTTTTCAAAAGAGATTTTGCGTGTTCCAATACAACATTTCAGACCAATCAATCCTCCTGCAATACAAAAGGATATGTGATATATATATATCTATACATTATAATAAATTGTAATATATAATATACATAATTTTTTCAAGTTAATAATATATATAATATATTTTTTGGATATATTTTTAGGATATTATTTATAAAATATATTGTATATATTGGTATGAAATAGATTATTGATCTATATGATACACAATTATATAAATCTTTTTCAGCCTTATATTAAATTTTGGTCTGAAATTATGCCAGTGCCTCAATATTTAATGTATATAAGCTTTGTAAAAAACATTAGTCATGTATATGTAAATAATGTTCCTTACTTCATTAACTTCTTTGGCGACTTCTTTTGATTATAATTTTATTCTTGCCTTTGAGACCTTTCACAATACCTTTTTATCAGGAATTTGTGGGAAAAATAATCGCTTCTGCACGTTCCGCATAATGGCTCACGTGTGGCATAAATGCGCCATTCCAATTTATTTTTCCTTTTAATTTGCAGTAATTTGTGGAACTTGCGGAACTTGCGGCCATGCAAAGTATAGGTGCAGTTGCGCCAAATGCAGTTTTGCACTTACGGTAGGTGTGGCCGCAAAAAAAAAAACCCGGTCAGCTGAGTTTTTTTTCACAGCCGCACCTGCTGCAAGTGCAAAATTGCAATTGCTGCACCTGCTGCAAGTAAGTCTATACTTTGCATGGCAAAAAACGCAAGCGCACCATAAGTGTAACGGTAATGCGGCTAACGCGGCAGATGTGGTTCTTTTACTGCATCTCCTGCGAATTACGAAAAATGCTGATGTTATTTTTTTGGATATATTTTTATGATATAATTTATATATAAAAATATATTGTATATAATAACAATTATCAATATAAATATTACTACTTTGACTATATTGCTATGCAGAATGTATATTGATTGCTTCCTTAAATAATATACTGTAGCTATTATTGCATACATTTTGCTGTAGTGTGCTCAATATGAGCTCTGACAAACCAAAAAGCTCTGTTAGAGCTAAGAATGCTGCACGCCAGCGCAAGAAGCGTGAGCAGGAAGATCCGGAAAAAAGATGTCTCCGTTTGGTTAAGCTCAAGGAGGATATGAATAAAAGAATTGCAAAGGAGTCTGCTGAAAAAAGAAGCAGTCGGTTGGCCAAAAAAGCTGAGGTGGAACGAAAAAGACGCAAAAAACAACAGGTGAAGGTGCAAGGAGAAGCATCTACCTCTGATATGGCGTCTATATCTGTGTCTCCAACACTTTTGGAAACTCAACTGCCTACAACATCTGGCCGCAAAAAAAAAAAGGTGAAGGTGCAAGGAAAACCATCTACCTCTGATATGGCGTCTATATCTGTGTCTCCAACACTTTTGGAAACTCAACTGCCTACAACATCTGGCACGGGTAAAGTGAAGTGCAAAGGTTCTTCTAAAACAAGAACAGACAAGACTGCTTCTGCCATCACAAGACACAAATTGGCTAAAGTCAAGCGTTTACAAATTATGTCACCTACCTCAAAACAACGCCGTTTGGCCCATTTGGCTGCCTCACAGCGTCAACTACGCCAAAAAAAAAACCTCAGGAATAAGTCTTCAGTCACTACTTCTTTTCTTGAATGTGTTGAAACTTCTACACAGCTACGCCTTATTTTTGTAGGCATCTACAAAAAAGGTCATCGGTTGCTCACTTCACCAACGTCATTAATCCCTATTGGCTTTACTGATGATGATAGCAGTATTTTAGAACATACCTGTGGGCCCATGAATGTGTTATGTCAACATTGTGAAGCACAACATTTTGAGGCTGAAAGGCCATCTGATGGACAGTTCTCCCTTTGTTGTCACAAGGGTAAAGTTAAGGTACCATTACCTCAGTACCCTGAGCTCTTCACTACTTTACTAAAAGGAGACAGCCCATATAGTAAAAATCTCATGGAGAATATCAGGAGCATTAATAGTTCCTTTGCATTTGCTTCGATGGGTGCAAGTGTTTCTCAACCACCTGGACACGGTCCTTATTGTTTCAGGATTCACGGCCAAATTTACCATAGAACTGGAACTCTCCACCCCGCTGAAGGTCAAGTTCCAGCATATGCACAGCTCTATATTTTGGATAGTGCTACTGCTACTGAACAACGCCTACAGTCTACAGAAAATCTCAAGTGTAATCCAGCCTTGATGAGAATTATTGCTGAGCAATTGGAAGGTATTAATCCCTTTGTTTCAGCTTACAAAATGTTACGGCAAGTGGAGGAAGAGGAAGAACAGAAAGCATTTGAACATGGCACAAAAATGCCTAATATCATCATGGCAATTAAACAAGACAGAGAGCAAGACCCAAGACGGTATAACAACCCTACTGTCCATGAAGTCGCAGTCATCTTTGAAAATGCTGATGGAGAGCCACCATTTAATAGAGACATTTTAATACATCTAAAACCAGACACAAATAATCCGTTGGCCCCCAAAACACAGCAAATAAGTATTTTACACAGTAATTTGGATGCATTACTGTATCCATTGTTTTTCCCTCATGGAGAGCAAGGGTGGCATGAATCACTCATGCACCAAGGCCAAAATCCTCGCAGGGTGACACAGCTGCAGTATTACTGTTATTTGCTGTCAGTACGGACAGAATTCAATCCTGTCCTTAATGGAGGAAAACTGACACAGCAGTACTTGGTGGATGCCTATGTTAAGATTGAGGCCAATCGTTTAAATTATATACGCCAACACCAGAAGGATTTGAAGGTGGAAGATTATTGTCTACTTCAAGAACATTTGCTTAGAAAATCCGTAGAAAAAGGAATCCCCATTGGCAAAACCGTAATTTTACCATCTTCCTTTGAGGGAAGTCCCCGAAACATGCAGCAGAGGTATCAAGATGCCATGGCGATTGTAACTAAATTTGGAAGACCAGATCTTTTTATAACGATGACCTGCAATCCAAAATGGAGTGAAATTGTAACCAATTTACAGCCATGGCAGCGTGCTGAACATCGCCCGGATTTAGTGGCCCGTGTATTCAGGATTAAACTTGAAGCCCTTTTGAAAGATATTAATTCTGGATTATTTGGCAAGGTTTGTGCTATGGTTCATGTGATAGAATTTCAAAAGCGAGGCCTACCACATGCTCACATTCTAATTATTCTGGATGCCAACTCAAAACTAAGAACTGAAGTAGAAGTGGATAATACTGTTTGGGCTGAAATTCCTGATCCATTACATTACCCTGTGCTCCATCAAATTGTCATGCAACACATGATCCATGGCCCCTGTGGACAACACAATCCCAATTCTCCATGTATGGAGAATGGAAAGTGTAAAAAAAATTTTCCAAAACAGTTTCAAACAAAAACTGTTATACCTGAGGATGCATATCCAAGTTATCAAAGAAACGAAGGACCTTCTTTTCCACACCATTCCAAGATGATTGATAATTCTTGGGTGGTTCCCTATAACCCTTTCCTTTTATTAAAATATAAGTGCCATATCAATGTGGAAATATGTGCTTCCATTCAGAGCGTAAAATACCTCTTTAAATATGTGTACAAAGGTCATGACAAAGCCAATGTGGAAATTTGTGAAACCAACATCAGACATGATGAAACTCATAAATTCATGGATTCCAGATATGTCAGTGCACCAGAGGCAGCTTGGCGAATCTTTGCTTTTCAAATGCATAGACAATCTCACAGCATTATTCGTCTTGCAGTACATCTGCCTCATTCACAATCACTTTTTTTTCACGAGGGTGATTCTGCGGACAACATCAGTTATTCAATGGACAGACAATCAACACTCATGGCCTACTTTACCCTCAATGAGAATGATCCCAAAGCTCGGGAGTACTTATATCGTCAAATTCCTGAGCATTATGTTTGGAAAGAAGGTGCATGGGAAGTTAGAAGGAGAGGAGGTGCTTCAGTCATTGGTAGACTCTACACTGTTAGTATTCAAGAACAAGAACGTTATTTTTTAAGGCTGTTGTTACTCCATGTTAAAGGAGCTACAAGTTTTGATAACCTTAAGACTGTTAAGGAAGTCACATACCCAACGTTTAAAGAGGCGGCATTAGCCCTTGGATTGCTCTTCGATGACAGTGTTTGGAGAAAAACTTTATTGGATGCCTGTGTTCTCAATATGCCTGCACAGCTCCGTGAAATGTTTGCGTATATATGTGTCTTTGGTCCTCCTAATCATCCCCTGGAGTTGTGGCAAGAATTTAAACAACACTTCGTTCAAGATTACTGCCATGCCTACCACCCTGACACTGATGATTGTGAACATTGTGAAGGATACGCCATGACTGATGTTGAACATGTTTTAAAATTTCATGCTAAACATTTCATTGATTTTAATCTGCCACGCCCAAAAAGAAAACCACACATTCGTCCTCAATACAACAAAGAAGAAGAGTTAGTAAGAGCACATGAAATGAAAGCCACTTTAAATGATCAACAACGTTTGGCCTATACTGCAATCCATAAAGCTTTAGAGGATACAAGTGATAAGCCAAAGTGCTTTTTCCTTGACGGTCCCGGTGGAAGTGGGAAAACATATCTGTATCATCTATTGATTCATGAACTGAGAGGAGAAGGAGAAGTTGTCTCACCTGCAGCCAGTACAGGGATTGCTGCTAATCTATTGCAAGGAGGAAGAACTATCCATTCACTGTATGGCATACCAATACCAATTAATGAGACATCCGTTTCAAGAATCAAAAATGATACTGATGCGGCCCAACATTTGAAGACTACCAAACTCTTCATCATCGATGAGTCTACTATGTTGTCAAAATACGCTTTGCATGTAATTGATCAATTATTAAGGGATGTCATGACAACTGATGTCTCCAAGAAAAATAAATTACCCTTTGGAGGGAAAGTCATTGTTCTGGGAGGAGACTTTCGGCAGTGTCTTCCTATCATCTCCCACGGAACAAGGACAGACATCGTAGAGAGCTGCATTAAATATTCACGACAATGGCAGCTTTTCAATCAATTGCCGCTCATTAACAACATGCGCTCCATTGATTCTGAATATAGCAATTGGTTAATTCAATTGGGAAATGGAGAATTGTCCAATGATTACAACCTTGGTGATGATGTCATTGAGATCCCGCAAGACATGATCTGCACTGGCTCTTTAATCTTGGACATATTTGGTGAAAACATTGTCATTGATGTGAATAATGACGAAAGTATTCAGAATGCTGCATCACATGCCATTCTTTGTCCCAAAAATGACGCTGTGGATTTGATCAATTCAAAAGTGATGGATTGTATTCCTGGAGAATACATGGAATATATGAGCCATGATTCCATTGATCCAGATGAGACGGAAAATCCCGAACAATATCCTGTGGAATTTCTAAATTCTCTAACACCAACACGGAATGCCTTCTCATCTCCTGAAATTAAAAGTTGGTACAATTATAATGCTTTTGCGTAATTTTAACAGCAGAAAAGGACTTTGCAACGGGACTTGGATGATTATTATTGCTTTGTTTGACAACTTGATACAAGCAAAAGTAATTTCTGGCTCGGATGAAGGAAATGTAGTCTTCATTCCAAGAATTGATCTCTGTCCATCAGAGACTGGATTGCCTTTCAAACTAAGACGTCGGCAATTTCCCGTGAAGCCTGCCTTTGCCATGACCATAAATAAATCTCAAGGACAAACTTTGGAGAAAGTGGGGATTTATTTGCCAGAACCTGTTTTTGGGCATGGACAATTATATGTGGCTTTCTCACGTGTGAAGAGACGATGCAATGTGAAGGTGAAAGTGGTGGATTCATGCATTCAAGGGAAATTGGTGCCTAACTGTGAGAAAGTCTTCACCAAAAATATTGTCTATCGGAATATTTTGGGATGAACTTTTGCATATTTTATATTTTTACCTTTTCTATTTAAAAAAAAAAAAAAAAAAAAAATTAGTTTAGTCTTTTCAATTTCAGTTTTTTATGTGCATAGTTTATACAATGTTTGTGGAAAAACACATTTTAGATTTCATTGGAGATGTGTATCATTCTGATTTTATCACAGGGTGATAGAAACCACTATTTTAAGCTCCAGTGCTTTACGTGCTGAGAGATTTGATTCTTATTCTTTAAAGGGAGAGGTTTTTGTGAACAGCTAAGAGACGGGTGGGATGGCTGTTCACACACATCTCATTACCAAGGTGTGTTCCACATGTTTAGATAGATAGGGACAAACATAAATTATTAATTAGATTCTACCACGACATTTTTCTTAGATTTTTTCACTTTGTTGAGGAATATACTAAATGATAATAATTGTACATGAAGGACTTATCAAGAACATACTTGCTGTAATTTTCATAATTGCATATATGTAATTTGTACTTAACTTGCAGTTTGTGCAGACAACATAGTTGTGGCAGTGTCATCCACATCAACTGCAGTCACCTGTGGTTAGTTAGTGGATGCATCTTATGCACCTGCTGAAGCTATGTTAACTCCATTTACTGTAGGTTAATTACAAGTTTTTTTGTTATTGCACGGATATTGCTGCAAGTCTGTAGTTGGTAACTCCTTCTGTATCAATTTACAAAATTTTATTATTTACATCACAATCCTCAAAAAATCTAAGAAAAATCCAGCAATTCAAAATATCTAAATTATATCAATTCGGATTTAGTTAGAGTAGGTCCCACCAGGCGTAAGGGCATCTTGACGCGATTGGTGGGCTGACACAAAGTGGCTGATACATATATTAGTACTGTTAATTCATCAATTCAAAAAATTGACATATTAAGAAGTATTGCTACTTTGTGTTCTAAGACCCTTACAACATAATAGTTCAATTTTCCTTAAATGATATCAACCATACTAATATATGTAGTTGGTGTAAAGATGTCATTGGAATAATTGGATTATTATTTGAAAATCTAAAAAAAACATTAAAAATATTCTAGACACCCGATGCATTTGCATCGGGCTCACAGCTAGTTATTTATATAATTATATATATTCCTATTTTATATTTAGATAATGTACTTTGATTGTTGTTTTCTGTGTTTCCTCATTTCATGACAGTTTTTACTACGTGCTATTTATTTGTAAACAATGTGATGTCACAGTGTGTATCCTCCCCATAATGTGACGTAGTTTTCAATGGACACTATCTAGTTTTTGGCGCCTTGTTAGTCCTTTTTGGCGCCTCTGTGGGTTTATAAGTGTTTGCTCACATTATGCTCATGTCATTCCCTGAGGAAGGAGCTGGGTGTTAGCTCCGAAACGCGTTGGAAAATAAAGCTGAAGATATCTTGTTTCAAAGCACTCCAGTGTTTTTTGATACTCATTGGAGCAGCGGCGCGGACCGAAAGACACTTGGTCCCTGATAGAGTGTTTTATCAGTGATTTTTTTCATTGAAAAGAATAAACAAATTCCAAAGCATCTCCTACCAATTGCAAAATTGTTCACGTACAGCACATAGATAGCACACAAAGGCCATGGACTTGCTTTGGTGATTTTGATCCAGGATCAAAGACAGAAATATCTGCATTATATTTTACAGGCCACTCAGTATACAAAAAAAGAATGAGAACAGCCAATAGACTCTGATGGTACCTTTACACGCCGCCACAGAGGGTAGCAAGAGGTAGGCATCGCACGTGCACGCGCGCGTTTTCAACTGTGGCTAACGATCCCTGGTGCCGCATATACACGCCGCCACAACGTGCTCCACAGAAGGTATTTGCGTTACCCGGAAGTGAAGACGGGTGCCGCGGGTTACCTTCTGTGGAGCACCTTCCCTGATTTACACGCCGCTACCACAAGGGAATGTGGGCGTACATATTGCGCGCCGTAAGTACATAGGCGTGACAGAGTTGTGTATTACGTGACGCTCATACGGTGATTGGACAATGCAATAGCATCATGATTGGCCAGCCAGCGCAGGAAGGCTGGCTAGTACATGACGCCATTGCAAATGTGGAGTGTGACTGGTCAGCTCGCTGAATATGGCGCCCTGTGCAGGGACAGCCAATGGTTACACAGTAGCCCCCACCAATGATAGCTGATGGGGCGTGGTAACCATGACGCTGTGGCACACCCCTGGGATTTCCCTAGGCCACGGAAATAACTTGCCTATGCCCTGATTACACGCCGCCACCATAGGGATTGTGCCTTCCTGTTTTTGAGCACGGCCCAGACACAGGTATCCGAAGACACAGGAAGGAAATTCCTGAATTACATGCCGCCACTTCGTGGTCTTTTCATGGCAGCAGGCACAATTGTGTCCGATGCCTGGCGGTTTCTACCTTCCTGTGGCGGCGTGTAAAGGTACCATAATGGATATGTGTTCCATATGTGAAATACACTTTTAAAACACAAACATGACTCAAAGACATGTGAATGATGCTTTAGTCTTCATGAATTTGCAGTGAGGTGTGTTCAGAAATTATAGTTATTAGCATTCAGTATTTAAGAATACGTTTCCCTTCGTAAGTGATAGCTGGTGGAATCTAGTTTACAGATATTGAAAGACACAATAGAAAGCAGGATGCACTGCTTGGACTCTAAAAACTGTCAAAACGCATGAGTCTGCTTTCTACTATCTGTGAAAATGGAAATCAAGATATTAATTTTATGTCTCATTAGAATGAGGTGCCTGTTAACGTGTTCGATGTTTGATGATAGTCAGGATAAGCAGCATCCTCACAGCTCTGATAACAGTTAATGAACACCCTGGTGTTTGAACATTTTCATGCAGCCAATCGTGCTTTCTTCGATTCCATCTTCTCCCTAGGACATTCTCAAAAGCCAGGAAGCTCACATTACTAGATGTAATTTGAGTTATAACTCTGTTATGTGCCTCTAATTCACTGATCTGAAGCTCATTCCCTGCTGTTGAAAGCACTCACAGTCATGGGGATAGCTGGCTGTCATTGGCTGGTGTACCGGTGGCATAATTACCCAGTTTTCAGAACTACACAGGTAATTAAGTCCTATATTCTGTAATCACCAAACCACATGTCAAAGCAGAACAATGATGAATTCATTGGGCAAAACTCCAAGACTGGAAGGAACAGTGTCTGAAAAGAAAACATATTTTTTTAAAGATTTAGATGAATTATAATTACTACAGATTTATCAGCAAGATATGTGTTCATCAACTTCAAAAGTTAAATCACCAAGCAAGTAGGAAAGCAAAACAATTGGCATAAGGTCTACTTCTAGCTAAACTCTCTAGGAGCACTGAATAGTAATATTAGGATAAAGAAATAAAAATAAATTAATTAGATAGAAGAACTGGAGCAGCACCGTTACAACTTTAGGGTGCAAATCTATCAAGTCCTCTTCCAAACTCCTCATACATATGTAACAAAAAGGATAGCAGCACTCCAAATAGATGAAAAGACAAGCCTTTAATCTGACCCTGGTGTACCCAGGGCCGGATTAAAGACTTGACTTTTCATCTATTTGGAGTGCTGCTATCCTTTTTTGATATCTATCTATCTATCTACCTATCTATCTATCTATCTTACTCCAATATCCACAAAAAGGGAAGCAGCACTCCAATGTACATCATGATGTACATTGGAGTGCTGCTTCCCTTTTTGTGGAAAGATAGATAGACATATTAGATTTACAGATATTTATTTTTAAAAAATGATTAGTATATTTGTGTGGACAAATGTATAGAGGCATGTCTACTATTCCTTGAATTAAGGTTCTTCATACAACCAGTGGCGTAACTAGAGTCTGGTGGGCCCCGGTGCGAAATTCAGACCGGGGCCCCCCACCCCCACCCACGGGCACACGTTGGTCGGATGTATGAGCCCCATGTAACGTTCTAAGTTCTATAAAGACTCACAAATGACCCCTCTATGTATTAATGTCCCTCATTTTGCTATATATGGTCATCCTACTGGAATATGGAGCTAATCCTTTTAAATATGTCTCCCATCCTGCTATATATGGTCTCCCTCCGGGAATATGGCCATTATCGTGGTATATATGTCCCCCGTCCTGGTATATACGGTCTTCCTCCTCCCGTCACGATAGTCCTCTAATTATTATAATGTATCCCCATATTCCTCCATATATTACAATAGACCCCCATAGTCCTCCATGTATTATAATGCATCCCATAGTCCCCCATTCATAAGGTAGCTCCAATAGTCATCCAATTATTATAATGCACCCCTACTATCCTACATATAGTAGCATCATAGTCCTCTGTATAGTATAATACAGCCTCACAGCCCTCCATATAGTATAATATAGCCTCATTGCCCCTCCATATAGTATAATACAGCCTCACAGCCCTCCATATAATATAACGTAGCCTCACAGCCCTCTATACAGTATAACGCAGGCTCAGTTGTCCATGTAGTGCAGCCTCTATAGTACAGCCTTATATATGCAGCCTCATAGCTCTCCATATAGTACAGCCTCATATAGTGGAGTATTATATATGCAGCCTCATAGCCTCTCTATATGGTGCAGCCTCAAATATGCAGCCTCATAGCCTCTCTATATGGTGCAGCCTCAAATATGCAGCCTCATAGCCTCTCTATATGGTGCAGCCTTATACATGCAGCCTCATAGCTCTCCATATAGTGCAGCCTTATATATGCAGCCTCATAGCATCCTCTTTGCCCCGCTCTCCTGTGCCCCTCGCTCTCCTCCTCCTCCTCTGTCCCCCCACTCTCCACCTTCTCCTGTGCCCCTTGCTCCCCTACTCTTCTGTCCCCTGCTCTCATCCTCTTCCTGCGTCCCTCAATCTCATCCTCCTCTGTCCCCCGCTCTCATCTTCCTCCTCTGTGCCCCGCTCTCATCCTCCTCCTCTGTCCACCCGCTCTCATCCTCTTCCTCTGTCCACCCGCTCTCATCCTCTTCCTCTGTTCCCCGCTTTCATCCTCTTCCTGTGTCCCCTGCTCTCCCCCTCTTCTGTCCCCAGCTCTCATCCTCCTCCTCTGTCCACCAGCTCTCATCCTCCTCCTCTGTCCACCCGCTTTCATCCTCTTCCTCTGTCCACCCGCTCTCATCCTCTTCCTCTGTCCACCCGCTCTCATCCTCTTCCTCTGTTCCCCGCTCTCATCCTCTTCCTGTGTCCCCTGCTCTCCCCCTCTTCTGTCCCCCAGCTCTCATCCTCCTCCTCTGTCCACCAGCTCTCATCCTCCTCCTCTGTCCACCAGCTCTCATCCTACTCTTCTGTCCACCAGCTCTCATCCTCTTCCTCTGTCCACCAGCTCTCATCCTCCTCCTCTGTCCACCAGCTCTGATCCTCCTCCTCTGTCCACCAGCTCTCATCCTCCTCCTCTGTCCACCAGCTCTCATCCTCCTCTTCTGTCCACCAGCTCTCATCCTCTTCCTGTGTCCCCTGCTCTCCCCCTCCTCTGTGCCCCGCTCTTATCCTCCTCCTCCTCTGTCCACCAGCTCTCATCCTCTTCCTGTGTCCCCTGCTCTCCCCCTCCTCTGTGCCCCGCTCTTATCCTCCTCCGTCCACCAGCTCTCATCCTCTTCCTGTGTCCCCTGCTCTCCCCCTCCTCTGTCCCCCGCTCTTATCCTCCTCCTCTGTGCCCCGCTCTTATCCTCCTCCTCTGTCCACCAGCTCTCATCCTCCTCTTCTGTCCACCAGCTCTCATCCTCTTCCTGTGTCCCCTGCTCTCCCCCTCCTCTGTCCCCCGCTCTTATCCTCCTCCTCCTCTGTGCCCCGCTCTCATCCTTCTCCTCTGTCCACCAGCTCTCATCCTCTTCCTGTGTCCCCTGCTCTTCCCCTCCTCTGTGCCCTGCTCTTATCCTCCTCTGTCCACCAGCTCTCATCCTCCTCCTCTGTCCACCAGCTCTCATCCTCCTCCTCTGTCCACCAGCTCTCATCCTCCTCCTCTGTCCACCAGCTCTCATCCTCTTCCTGTGTCCCCTGCTCTCCCCCTCCTCTGTGCCCCGCTCTTATCCTCCTCCGTCCACCAGCTCTCATCCTCTTCCTGTGTCCCCTGCTCTCCCCCTCCTCTGTCCCCCGCTCTTATCCTCCTCCTCTGTGCCCCGCTCTTATCCTCCTCCTCTGTCCACCAGCTCTCATCCTCCTCTTCTGTCCACCAGCTCTCATCCTCTTCCTGTGTCCCCTGCTCTCCCCCTCCTCTGTGCCCCGCTCTTATCCTCCTCCGTCCACCAGCTCTCATCCTCCTCCTCTGTCCACCAGCTCTCATCCTCTTCCTGTGTCTCCTGCTCTTCCCCTCCTCTGTCCCCCGCTCTTATCCTCCTGCTCCTCTGTCCCCCGCTCTTATCCTCCTCCTCCTCTGTGCCCCGCTCTCATCCTCCTCCTCTGTCCACCAGCTCTCATTCTCTTCCTGTGTCCCTGCTCTTCCCCTCCTCTGTCCCCCGCTCTTATCCTCCTGCTCCTCTGTCCCCCGCTCTTATCCTCCTCCTCCTCTGTGCCCCGCTCTCATCCTCCTCCTCTGTCCAAAAGCTCTCATCCTCTTCCTGTGTCCCCTGCTCTCCCCCTCCTCTGTGCCCTGCTCTTATCCTCCTCCTCTGTGCCCCGCTCTCATCCTCTTCTGTCCACCAGCTCTCATTCTCTTGTGTCCCCTGCTCTCCCCCGCTTTCCTCCTCTCACCCGTGTCTTGTTCTCCGCTCTCTTCTTCCCTTCTCTGTTCGGCAGCAGCTGGGGGGGCGTGTCCTCACTTCCTGGATAATGAGCGGCCAGGACCTGATGCACGGCCGCCGGGCGGGAGACTGAGGAGGAGGTGGGTGACAGCTTCCCAGGGGCAAAGGGCAGATTTTCGGCTGCTTGACAGTGCGGGCTGTGCTGCGCCCGGCGCTGGCATTGATGGCGCAGGGCGCTCGGCACAGCGGGCGCAGGGGACGGCTGGCGATGCGGGCCCCCTATAGGCCCGGGCCCCGTCGCAGCTGCGACCCCTGCGACCGTGAATGTTACGCCACTGCATACAACCCATTTGCCACAGCTGTTTTACAGCCCATTGCCACAGTCATATCAAATAAAGCTCCTAGAAATGCAATCTGCCTTGACTGTCCAGACCCATCATCAATTCCCCTCCCCTCGCCGCACAGAAAGCACACCAACAACAGTTATTTTTCAATGCTTTAATGAGAGGTATCAACATAACAACTTACTCATGACTTGTTGTAAACACATTCATTGTGTATTACTTTTTTCTTTTGTGGATAAATCAAAGGCCACAGCTCAAGCAAGGCACAAATCCGCCAGATCACGTGAGTGCAGGAGTCGTCTGCCACTGGCCGTCCAGCGCAGGATAACTCTCAAATCACTCTCTCCACTGCTGCGACAACCTCAAAATTCCAATAACAGGGCGGGAGGGTGGGAAACTGCTCTTTGGGCAAGCAGCAGGGGAAAAGACAAGATGGCTGAAACCCAGAGCATATATAACAGGTGGGGGTGGTTAGGCAAATAAGGGGTGTGTGACAGACAAACAAATCAGCCACTGTAAGGCGAGGAGGAGGGGGAGAGAGGAATTAACCCCATGAGGGCTGGACAGTCAGGTGGCAGTGGGTAATCCACAGTGCCACACAGACTGTCCAGACCCATCATCAATTCCCCTCCCCTCGCCGCACAGAAAGCACACCAACAACAGTTATTTTTCAATGCTTTAATGAGAGGTATCAACATAACACCTTACTCATGACTTGTTGTAAACACATTCATTGTGTATTACTTTTTTCTTTTGTGGATAAATCAAAGGCCGCAGCTCAAGCAAGGCACAAATCCGCCAGATCACGTGAGTGCAGGAGTCGTCTGCCACTGGCCGTCCAGCGCAGGATAACTCTCAAATCACTCTCTCCACCGCCACGGAGGAGCGAAAGCAACGCCTGAGCTGCGACCCCCACCAGGAGAGAGCGCAAGGCTTGTTCAAAACCAACCCGGAGCACGGACAAGAAAATGTCGGTGTCAATACCATGCAGATGTACTTCGTTAGACAGCTTCGAGAAACTAGGGTCAGATTCTAGCCGCAAATGCCATACTGATGTATACCAATGCAGTTGGCAATGATAAGTATTACATCCCTTGAATTAACGAAAAAATTAGAAAGCGGCTATCAAGGTACGCCAATCATATACTGGCACAAAAATCCATCCAGACACCTGGCTGGACTATGCTGGGAACGACCATGCGAATAACTGACTCCAATTCAAAAAATAAAAACGTGGAATTTAACCATAATAGCTCTTGTATATTACAACAGCTCCACAGGGTAAAACAAGGCCGAGGATGCCATGACCCATGTGGATGATGAGGGCGAGCAGGCCGGAAAGGGGCCTAGCAATTACACAACTTCGAGTGTCGTTCAACACCATTTTATCTCCTTCCTTCCCCATGAAACTTCGAGCCCAAACCAAATGATCTTCCTCCGGCGGAAATTTCTACCCACCGAGCGGCCCAGATATATAAATACACCGTATACACCATGGCACAAGATCTTCTTACTAAGGACCGACACCATCTGAAAAGAAACAACAGTTAGCAATCTCACCATCGCACAAAACATTATTGTAAAGAAATGCCTCTCGTTCTTCCACTTTCTTTTTTTTTTTTTTTCATTTTATTATTATTTAATACATTCTTTGTGATTCACTTTTCCGAGAGGATTGTAAGGTTCACGCTATCAGCAACCCACAATCATCAGTGCTAGCAAAACAAACGCCCAGAACAGATCACCCATCCGTAATGGCTCAGCATAACCCGCATTCACTTCAAGCTTGAAACACCTAAACAACTCAATTCCTAAACTATACTCAGACACACCGGAGCGGCACCAACGTATACCCATATACACATATATATATATATATATACACACATTATATATATATATATATATATATATATTATACCCATACCCGTATACACATATATATATATATACACATATACACCTATACATAAACGCACACACATATATCCAAATACACGCACTCTTATATCCGTGTACTCCCGTACACACCTGAATACCCATATGGACGCGCGTCACCCACACCCGTACCCACTACTTATACATACCATACCAAAACATTCCCCACAAATGCTCCAATAATAACATTCGCTAACAGATTCACACCTTAGCAATTCGCCCCAATATCAGAAACTCAAAGAAGGATGCTGCGCAGACCACACACTAGCTCTACACATTGAATCACCCCTGCATGCGCGGTTTAGTAACAACTCCTACCCAACTGAATGGATTCCAGATTCCTAGGGAAGAAAATGACACCCCCATCAACATGTATGAGGGTAGAAAACGTGACAGTGGGGGGTCCGTAGAACGCGCCCAATTTTGAAGCCGTAAGTCGTGGCCAAATGCAGCCTGGTAATAACACTGTAACAATACTTCCGATAAATAAATAGCAAGACATGTCATTCACACCGAACCTGCTACCTCCCCTGCCATGCCTTTATTGTCAACAAACTGCTAATGAATATTTGACGCCGAGCTGGACAAACCTGGGGTTGCCGGCATGCAATGGAACGACCAGTAGCGTCCAATATTAAGGAATCCTAGAACAAACTGGATAAAACCCCACTATGTATCCCGTGTAGAGCAGATCTTACCCCAAGTTCCGCAGTAACAGATCACTGGCAATATCCGGAGTATGGCACCCTCCAGATAAAGAACAGGTAATCAAGCAGCTTCCCTTTCAGCATCATTAAATAGATCCAGAATGCCATAAGCTCCACAGTATCAGGAAAAAACTGCCCATGACCACAGATGGGTTCCAGCACCTTCAGAGAGAAACCGGTCAATAAACACTTTCCAGTTTAGCAGTAGTACACAATTCCCGGAATTCTGAAATGAAACAAACACAAATCAGGTACCGCATTACTGATAACCCAAGCATGACATCCCCTAAACGTAATGTCAAAGGTCATCATATTACATCTACAATCTTGTTAGATCCTTGACCCAGAGCGACAAACTAGGTGTTATCCTGCAGACCTCACACCTGACGTATCGGGATACAGCTGAGGTGCTCCAGAAACCAATACCAATGACTAGAATTAGACCGAGGTGCATATGCCACTCGCCAGAATGAAATAGACCAGCATTTTATGAGTGCAAAATCAACTCTAAAACCTAAAGAGCACTCAGAAACAAAGTGAAGTGTGCTTTTTTTGCTCATTCTTTTTTTTTTTTTTTTTTTTTTTTAAATAATTCATTTTACCAGTCCCAAAAGAACAGATACGGACACTTAACCAAGCAAAGCTCATTCAGCAATGTACCATACCTTGTTTTCATGTGAAAACCAACTTTCGACCTGGCCGCAGCGGCTGTGCACGTATTTTTTGTTCATTTATTTATGTAATTAATTAATTATTTATATAACTTTTATGGTATGTCCTATGAACAATATCCCGTAGGATGGGTTTAAAGGTTTCCAAGTACATCTTGGTGTATAACAACCGCTTATGCAGTGAGGCGCAAGACGCCCCCATGCTGGCTGGTGATGACTAATGGGAAAATTCTACGCATTAATCAACCGGCATGCAGGGCATCTACCCCGAGGTAGTTTAAATGGGCAAGAGAAACAGGGAAATCACCTGCGGAATTTTATTTCATTTAACTATATATATATTTATTTATTTAAATTTTTTTTTTTTTTTGATTGAAAAACAAACCACAAAAACCATTATCGGAGATTATCTTCTGAACCCGACAAATTGGTTTGGCTTCGGGAAGAATTGCACCCGGCACAACATGACCCAAAATTCCTATGGGAAGTGCAGGCATGTGATTGTCTCTAAGAAACATCAGGAATCGTGATAACGTGTCAATCGCCCGATGGATGAAGCAGGAGGAGGGCAGTACAGGCGCGTTGGAGGGTCAAAAGGAGACCGGATTGGTCACCAGTGGCTGGGCAGCCTCAAATATAATGAATTGCGTGGCCTGAGGTGAAAAGAACTACAGAACGCCTCACCGGGATACTGCTAAAAATGACTGGACCGGGTGGGTTAAGGGGTGCGAATAGCCTGCATATCCCATAGTAAAATGGAAACCGCAATAAGAGGGGAGGGCTGTCCTAAATATAACTATTTAATTATGCATGTAACATATATATATACCTATCTGTAGTCATACACACACATCTACACATACATATATATACATACACACACACATATATATATATATACATATACACATACACATATACATACACACACATACATACCTATACACACACCCATACATATACATACATATATATAAGCATACATATGCGTACACATACATCATACCCTATCTATGTGCGTGTTGTAGGAATTTGGGAGGGGGGGGGTTGTTACAAATTTTGAAAATCATCTTGAGTTTATTATATCTGCATGTCACCATTCATAACCATTCCTCTATTTGTTCTCCATTAAACTCCATCGTGCATCTCATGCTATATAATCCAGCTCTGCCCCTACCCCACTATATTACTACTTACCAACAAGACCAGGACTGGAAGCTTGATAAATCCTCCGCCAATGAGAGACGCGGGTAGAAATACGGATCAGTCCTGAGACACCACGGAAAACCCTGCAAAGGAATAAATCGCCACAGCGAAGAACAGGAAAGATGGATCCATCCATCCTCTCTGGAGCAACAGCTACTGAGGTACAATGAAAGCTGAAGTTATTAATGGAAGGCTCCTCTCACTGCTGTGTAATAAAGAGTACCTTGAGGAACAGGTGCCGCACCCTTGCTTTTCATGGGCCAGAGATCCATCTCCTCAGAAGCTAATAGAGGGGATACACTAGCTGTACATCTGCACTAACATGTCTACCTGCTCCACAAGTCATGGCTGGGGCAGGGGATACTGTGTCATGGGCTGTAGGGCCAAGGAGCTTAATGCCTCACTCTAGTTACAGAGGTGGCTGATTATTGAGAGGATGGGGGAAGGGGGGGTGAGAGGGCAACTAATTTATGTGTAAAATCACTACCTGCTTACATATGGAAGGAATTGAATGCCCCAACTGAGTTCTCACAAGCACCTGTACAGCCCTCTGCTAGATACTTCATGTACAGTGGAGCTGCCTCCTGGAGGAGGGGCTGGTAGTCTGTGTGAGACTCACAGTGTAAATAAGTGCTGCAGCTCCTGACCCAAAATCTCCTGTGTGCAGCCAGGTCGGGGGAGGGGTGATAAGAGCAGGCACTATGTGTAAAACATGAATACTGCAGTGAATCTAGCTGCTGTGTCCTAATCTACCTCTCATGCAGCCAGGGTGAGTGCATAACATTCCCAGCAGCATGAGGTGCACATTATGTCACCTGCTGCCGGCCAGCTGCACCGCGCTACCCAGTCTGACGATGGGCGTGCAGTCACGCTGGGTACAAAGTGGGGGTGACTGACCCCACCGCAGAGCGAGCGCAGGGTCTGCGCCTGCTCTGCTCACTAAATATCCCCTGGCTCAAATGCTGCAGCAGGCGGGAAGGTTTGAACGATTCCTGTCAGCCATGCTGCCGCCTTTGTGCCTCGCCAGAGAGGACACCAAGGACGCTGAAAGCCCAGCGAAACCGGCGGCCTCCTCCCTCACGATGTGTCTGAGTCATCAGTGTTTTCTTCAGTTACAATTTCTTTGAAGATTGCCATTATTCACTTTCTTCTTCAGCTACAATCAATTCTTCAAACTCCTGATTCTACAATCTGCTTCTGCAATTAAAACGCAGCAGTTATCCTATTATTTGATGTAAGCATTGTGAACTGTTTTTCAGGGACTATTAACTTTACGCTTAAATCATATCTGCATTTGCCTGTAATTTCTATAAGTACTGTTCCTCAGACTTCCTAGTTAATTCATTGCTTGTTGTAAGCTTTATGAACTGTTATTTATAGCAGAGGTCCCCAACTCCAGGCCTCAAGGCCCGCCAACAGTGCAGGTTTTCAGGATTTCCTTAGTATTGCACAGGTGCTAATGTGATCATCTGCACAGGTAATGATTCCAACCCCTGTGCAATACTAAGGAGATCCTGAAAACCTGCACTGTTGGTGGGCCTTGAGGCCTGGAGTTGGGGACCTCTGATTTATAGAATATCCACATTACGTTGCACTCATCTTTGCATACAACTATTGGCACTACAATTTGAATCTCATCAGACGCTGTTATCATCTCTGCAGTCTCCTGTGTTTTCAAGTATGACCTGCTCAGCTTGCTTGACTTACAGCATGATCCATTGTCCTGGTTCTCTACACTTTGCCACACCCTCAGTATGTGTGTACCCCCAATCTGCGACTTCCTGGATCTATCTCACAAGGTGAGACTAGGACAATACTCATAAGATGGAGAGCAGAGGTACATGGCATCAACATACCATGTTTCCCCGAAAGTAAGACCCTGTCTTACATTAATTTTACCTCCGAAAGTCGCACCCTGTCTTACTTTTGGGGGGAGCTTACATTAGCCCAAAAAAATGACAATTTTTTTTTAACAAAAAAATTAACATTTATTAGCATGCTGAACAGTATGGTAGTCATCACCAAACAGTAGAATAAAACAAATGTATCAAGAATATCTTGTTACTACAGTACCCTATCATCCCACATACGGTAATCCCACTACAGCCTCCCATAACAGTGCCGTATCCCACTGCAGCCTCCCATAACGGTGCCGTATCCCACTGTAGCCTCTCATAACAGTACTGCAGTGTACCGTACACACACACACACAGCCCCATACACACACACCCATACGGTACCCATACACACACACACCCATAGGTACATATACAGTACACACACACACAGCCCCATACACACACCAATGGTTATGGTTATACAGTACACACGTTTCCTTACTTTTTTTTTCTCTGGGTCACTTTCGTTTTCCTCTGCGGTATAGCTGTGGGACGCTTCTGCTGCAGGGGACGCTGGGCCAATCAGCAGCAAGCCGGGACAGCAGTGACGTCGGGGCTAGACACACCGGGAGACAGCGGCGGTCCAAAGGTAGGGTACTAGGGAGGCCTTATATTCCCCAGCTCCCCCCCCAGGCAGCCTTACATTCGGGGGGGCCTTACATTATCGGCCCCCCCTGTTTCCTCTACCCTGTCTAACTTTCGGGGGGGTCTTACTATCGGGGAAACACAGTAGATGCCATTGAATACAGAGGGCTTATCTGGACTAGCCTTGTAATATGCTCTGAATCAATGAGAGTGTGTCCAAATTGTACGAGACCTCTTTGTCTGCATGGCTGTCTCAAACTCCTGCGGAACACCACTGATTCCCTAAAGGTACCTTTACACACGGCAACTTTTGTAGGAATTTCACTGGCAACTTACTGGTTGCAGTGAAATCATGGAGACATTGTTCTATCTTGTTGATGTGTACAAATGGAACAATGTCTCCATCATTTCACTGCAACCAGTAAGTTGCCAGTGAAATTCCTAGAATGGTTGCCGCGTGTAAAGGTACCTTAAGGCTGGTTTCACACTGCATATTTTTTCCTGTCCGGGGGATCCTACATTTTGTAGGACCCCACGGACAGGAACTGATACCACAGGGGGTCAGACCTTTTCTGTGTCCAGGTCCGTGAATATCACAGATCTGGACACAGAATGAGCTGTGCGGTGTAATATATACATTGCGAAAGTTAAATTTAAGTTAAAGAAAGAGTTAAAAATAAAAAATATCTATTCTCTCCTTTCCAGCGATCCATCGACGTCGGCATCTATCTCTGGATGCTTAAAGGACCTGGCTGGGCGGGGCTACCCGCTCAGCGTCATCGGTCACATGACCGGTTACCGCAGTAACAGGTCATGTGACTGTGACGTCATGCCAGGTCCTGTATATCCGGAGATGGCGACGGCGGTGGATCGCAGGACAGGTGAGAATCTATTGTAATTATTTTTAACAATTGCTTTTGCTTAATTTTACTTCCGCAATGTATGTATATACATTGCGGAAGTGAAATTAGACGGCACAGAGCAGTTTGAGTGTATTGAGCATGCTCACTACACTAAAATCGGATCCGAGCAACCATCAGATGCTTTCTTGGACCCCTGCTCCATAGGCCCCCATGTTCAAGGCCACGGATCATGTCGGATCCGATTTTGTCTGATTTGATCCATTGTGCCCAAAATCGGAGCAATCTCCGATTTTGGCCACAGCTAAAAATCAGATACTACAAAAATCAGATGGCAATAAGGCCAAATCTGATGTGATCCGTGGCCCATAGGATAATGGGGGCCAAATCAGATCCGTTCCTGTCTGTGGGGTCCTACAAAATGTAGGATCCCACGGACAGGAAAAAATATGAAGTGTGAAACCAGCCTAACACCTGCCACAGTCTAAGGCTGGCTTCACACTGCAGTTTTTTCACTGATCAGTGTCCATCCAGTTTGTGTGCCAAAATCAGGAGAGGAACTTGCAGAGAAAAACTATAATTGAAAGATTGACACCTGTTCTGAGTTTTGGAGACACTCCTGGTTTTGGCACCCAAATTGGATGGACACTGATCAATGAAAAAACTGCAGTGTGAAGCCAGCCTTAGCAAACATTTACCAACCCTTAACTGTGAAGACCCTTAGGGCCCCATCACACTTGGCGACGTACCAGCGATCCCGACAACGATCTGACCTGGTAGGGATCGCTGGTGCGTCGCTACGTGATCGCTGGTGAGATGTCAAACAGTCAGATCTCACCAGTGACGCAGCAATGATACAGCGGTCGTTGGGCCTCTTGTCTCTATCGGGCGTAGTGTTGAGATCGTTGGTAGTTGTCCCTGTCAAACACAGCGATGCACGCTGTCCAGCGGGAGTGCAACGACCAAAAAATGGTCCAGAATGGTTTGTAACGATCAGCGATCTCACAGTAGGGGCCTGATCGCTGCTACGTGTCACACAAAGCGAGATCGCTGTTGAGGTCGTTGTTGCGTCACAAAACTTGTGACTCAGCAGCGATCTCCCTAGCGATCTCGCTTAGTGTGACGGGGGCTTAAGGCCTGCCAGGGCTTTATGAGTCAATTTACTGTACATGCTAGCCTTTGTTCCCAACGGGAGTTGGAAGTTTCGCCCCCAGCAGTTCGCCCCCAGGTACACTTCGCCCCTAGCATTTCGCCCCCCGCACGTTTTGCTCCAGCACGTTTCGCCCCCAGCAGTTCGCCCCCAGATGTTTCGCCCCCAGCATTTCATCCCTGGATGTTTTGCCTCTAGCAATTTGCTCCTGGCTCTTTCGCATCCGGGAAAGACCTGCCTGAACTGAACTTTGGCAGGTTCACTTATCAGTAATAATACACTATATGAGTCTAAGATATAGAATTCTGATCAAAGTATTTTTTTTTTTATTCTAAAACTTTGTTTTCTAGATAAGTAATTTTACAAACAGACAGGAAAATAGTCGGATTTCATTGGTTACTAAGGAGGTCGTGCCCCCTTGGTAGCAGAACAGATCCTGGCTCCCTCTGCAAAGCTCTCCTTCACCCTCCGCTCATGTGCTCTGTCCTGGACAAGAGGAGGGCTCCCCCCCCCCACCTGTGTAAAGCCGTTACATAACGGAACACATAGGGAGGGGGCTTTGCAGAGGGCTGTAAATCAGCAGCCCTTTATACACCATAGGGAACATATTGTTGCGGTAGTTGCATGCTCCTGTGCAGCCATGCCCTCTAGAATCCATCCACAAGTACTGCTACTAAGGAGAAACAACCTCCTTTGGCCGGCTTCACACTGTGGCGTGATCCGGTCCGGGATGCCCCTTACAGCCGCGGACCGGATCAGCACACAGGATTGGGGGGCTAATATGCCCTCCGGTCCGGTGTGCAGTGCACGCAGTTCCCGCTGCTAATAAGTCAGGACCGCGGGCGCCGCGATCCTGACCTGTCAGCGGCTGCAGCTGCGTGCGCTGCACACCGGACCGGAGGGCATATTAGCCCCCCTGTCCTGTGTGCTGATCCGGTTCGCGGCTGTCTGGGTCATCCCGGACAGCCCCGGATCGGATCACGTTGCAGTGTGAAGCCGGCCTTAGCAACCACTGAAATCCTGCAGCACATGGAGCTTTAACTTGGATGAGACTTTTCACACTGAAATGAAGCTGCTGGAAGGTCTCCTTTGGAAATGAATATCATGGGCACAGGTACTATAACATAACTTATGTTTTTTGTAGAGTTATGCTTTAACTGTATATATCAAAACTGTGAAAACAAGAAACATAAAAAGGTATAGAGGGGAAGGATTAGAGAAAAAGAGAAAAGACAAATTACAGGTTATAATGCTTGAATTATTTTACAGCTAAAAACACTGCTCTCAAAACATACAATATGTGACCATGAACTAAATGCCTCTCAGATAATCCATCAAGCTTCTATTATTGAAATCTTGCACGATACGTTAAACCCTTGCTGAAGTTGCAGCATACTTTTTGTTTCTTGCAGCGATGGGATTTCCTGCTATTATCTGAATAATCTCAAAACTATGGAGCTCTTGCTGATGTTTCAGACAGTTAATGAACCGATATATATTTTGGAAAAGTGTACCACGTTTCTCGAAAGCTACGGTGCCATCCTTCGACATCATTATTTGTTCGCTGTTGATCATTCAATGTGCGTTCATACACATTCCAGAGTTGAACTGGAAACAAAGGTGCTTGACGTCCTCTGTGATTAATTCGACCGATATAGCTGTCTTCAAAATAATTGGCAATAGGTATTGCTTCTTGTGGAAAGTCAGGATCTTCCACCAATTCTTCAAATGATTGCACAACATTCTGTGGTGGTACAAAGGCCAGGGCAGGTATCATGCGTATCCAATGGGCAAATTCATGGTCACCTTGGTATTGCATCTTGAGTCCTTCATTTTGAACTTTACGCCAAACCGACTGTGATAGGTGGAAAAAGCAACCAGTCTTCTCAAGGTTAGGGAATTCACTTTCAAATGCCTGTATTGCAGCTAGTTCAAAATCCAACATCAGGTTGTCTGGCTGCAGTCCAAGCTGCAAGTTCTTCAGCTCTTGCAGCAACCTCTGGTGTGTAGAACGGCTCTTGTCTGTCAGCAAGGTGTACACCCCAGTGGAACAACAAGGCCGCTATGGACTACATGGATTGTGTAAAGTTGCTTAAACAAGGCTGGTGTAGTGAAATACATGCCATCAGCAAACCACTCTTTACTTTGTGCCAGTAGATGGAGATTGGAGCTTAAACAGGAATGGTTTCCACGGTCCGCGCTGCTGCTGTTAATCAGAGTACTTCACAAAGGTTGTTATCACCATCAAATCCTTTATTCATCCATAACCAATGCGTTTCAGTGCTGTCCCAGTACCTTCCTCAGGGCTAATAACCCTGAGGAAGGTGCTGGGACAGCACTGAAATGCATTGGTTATGGATGAATAAAGGATTTGATAGTGGTAACAACCTTTGTGAAGTACTCTGATTAACAGCAGCAGCGCGGACCGTGGACACCAGTCCTGTTTAAGCTCCTGTTTTTCCCGTGATTTTGGCGTGATGGAGGAGGTCCTGCAGCAGCTGCTAAAGCGCTCAAACTGGTTGTGGGTTTCACAACCCGAAAAGGTGAGTGGATCCCTATATAATCCACATAAGAACAAAGGTGTCTTTTGATAAGGCACAATCTGCGCCTCTTGTGTCTCCTTTTTCTATAGTAGATGGAGATTGTCTCTTGTTCCAAATATCAACATACGGCTGTGTTCATTTCCTAATTTAAAATGCAAGTATTAGTAGTGTATCAAGTGTATCAAGCAGCAGACAGAGAATTTTGGGATGAATTCACAAAAAAAATATCCTAATCAGAAGCCTCTGTTCATATCTCACATTAAAAATCACATTTGCTCCAGATTTTCTGATTTCATAATAAAAAAACTGAAGCAAAATCTAGTGTGAAGGGGCCAACCAATAGTTTTTTACAACATATATTGTCCCAGTGGAAAATTATATATTTTTGTTTAAAGAGGACCTGTCACCAAACCAGCCAAACATGCAGGGGGTGTGAATCTGCCCTTGGCTGCAGCCCCTAGCCACCTCCTTAGTGGCTGGAGCATGTAAGTTTTCTAAGTGTATTATCTCGGGGTACAGGGCTGCTCAAGGGCTGGGGGACCCCTTGTCTGCATGCTGCAGACATGCTGCATCCAGTGCTGTAATTAGATCACCATGCCTGGTTTGGTGACAGGTCCTCTTTAAAATTAAAATTACTTCCAAACTTGAAATAGGTCACATTTTTAGGGTACCTTTACACCCTTCAAGTAGACGCTGTTCAGCATGGCCGATTGCTGCCATGCTGAACGGCCGTCTAGTTTACAGCCACATCCAGACGCGGCGTGCGGCTGGACGTCTGAATAAATGACTGGGCGAGCCGCCCACCTGAATGGGCGTTCCATTCAGGTGGATGGGTACGCTAGTTGTCAGGTGGGCGGCCTATGCTGTCTCATTGAGAGGATTGTGCACGCACAAACCTGTCAATCAGATGGCCGAAGAGATAACGCCAGCGACTAAATTCAATTCCGATTTTGCCCGCGATTTTGCTGCAATTTGAAAAACTGAATTGAAATGGAGGCTCTCTCCCCTCTGGAGCGCTCACCGGGAGCGCTACAGTGGGGTTGACAGTGGCATGCATGAAACTCATGCGTGCCCGGTAGCTAGCGGGCTCCCCTGACCCCTAATGCCATCTGCGGTATGGATCAGCTCTGCAGCTCCTGATTGGAGCTTGCCGAGTCGAATCAGAAGAGACGGGCCGCAGACAGCAGAGCGCCAAGCCGACACACAGAAGCCAGTATGAGGGGCGGGGGGCTGTATGGAGCCGCGAGCGGGGTCAGGGGAGCCTGCTAGCTACCGGGCACGCATAAGTTTCATGTATGCCCCTATGCCAGCCCCCTTAGAGCAGTGTTCACCAGTGAGCACTGCTCTTAAGGGGTTAATAGAAACAGCATAGCGCTACACTGTGTATCAGATGCTGTCTAAGGTGCTGATTGATGAAACTTCAGCACCTTGGACAGCAGCAGTGTGGAGAGGTGATTAAGAAAACGCCTGTATAAAAGGCAATTGCGTTTTTACAGGCTTTTTTTACATATGCAAGACAGCTAGAAGAAGAGTGGCTTACCTGAGATTGTTGCTGAGGACTCAGTGTGCTGCTAGAGCAGGGTTTGGCTTCCGCCGTACTTAACATGCATCCATGAAGAAAGAGCTCTGCGCTGCTGAAGTCCTATACAAATCCTTTATTGCATTACAAAGTTCCAAAAGTGCCAGACCACCATCACCCACCCACATATATACATATATATACACACACACTGTTCGGGCGTACAGTGTGCATATATATATATATTTATCTCTAGCTCTGGAGATTGGATCGGAATTAATTCCAATCTTTCGGTATGATCGGCCCGATCTGATCCTATCTTTCCAGTGATCGGCCAACACTAGTTGGAATCAGTAGGCCCCACTACATTATATTACCCTCAAAGTTTCCCTTGAAGGCAAAAATCACATAGTATTTTATATCAAGCACCTTATAGTGTAGCATTGCTCACATTTGTGCAAAATAAACTTTGCAATAATTATGCATAATGGAATTGTTTTAATACAATGTTAAATGGTTAAGTAGCTTACCAGAGTCATGCAGAAGGAACTGCTGCTGGACACCATCAATACTGATCTCCTGGAACTCCAGGGGAATAACAAGTTGATCAAGGGTTTGAGGTAACCTTGGGATATTGCCAAGTTGCCTTGCTAATCGTATGGTTCTCTTCAGTGATGCTTTCCTAGGGAGAAGTGCTACAACATCAGAATGGGCTCCTGAAACGACGTCTGTGAGAATCTGTTGTGGTGTCTCCTGTGTTGTCCTTGCCCTGGTGACTGCCTCATTAACAAGTCACTTTGTTTCAGGTCTTGCAGCTTGTGCTGCGTGACTGTGAAGATTGACTACTTTCACAACTTCGCCAGATTCTTCATTGGTCCAAACACGTCCCTTGTAAGTCAACCGTTTTTCACATACCCAGATGGAAAGGACATCATCAGCGGTTCGTTTGGAAAATAAGTAAATGTGATTCTCATGAACCAACTTCCTCCTTCCACGTTTGGACAGAACTGAATTCATAGTTGTAGAAAGTGAATTGGTTTGGAAGTTGACTGATTTTTTGTGGCAGTACACTTCTCTCTTTGTGGAGATTTCAGACACTGCTATATTCTGATGTACAGATGGAATAAAAGCTAGTCTAATGAAACTTGCAGGACATCTGACCTGCTACTTGTTTCAGTGGTTACAACTGTGGGGAGGCTCAGTTATTAGCACTGTATATGGTGGGTCAGTGGTTAGCACTGTATACGGTGGCTCAGTGGTTAGCACTGAATATGGTGGCTCAGTGGTTAGCACTGTATATGGTGGCTCAGTGGTTAGCGCTGTATACGGTGGCTCAGTGGTTAGCACTGTATATGGTGGCTCAGCTATTAGCACTGTATATGGTGGCTCAGTGGTTAGCACTGTATATGGTGGCTCAGTTGTTAGCACTGTATATGGTGACTCAGTGGTTAGCACGGTACAGTGGGTAAGTAGTCAGCACTGTATGGTGGCTCAGTGGTCGGCACTCTACAGTAGCTCAGTGGTTAGCACTGTATGGAGGCTCAGTGGATAGCAATATACAGTGGCTCCGTGGTTAGCACTGTATATGGTGGCTCAGTGGTTAGCACTGTACGGTGGCTCAGTGGTTAGCATTGTATGGTGGCTCAGAGGTTAGCACTGTATATGGTGGCTCAGTGGTTAGCACTGTACAGTGGCTCAGTAGTCAGCACTGTATGATGGCTTAGTGGTCTGCACTCTACAGTAGCTCAGTGGTTAGAATTGTATGGTGGCTCAGTGGTTAGCACTGTATATGGTGGAAAACTACAGTAATATGAAGTGTGCTAATCCTGGGCCCTCTGGTTCATCTTTTGAATGTAACTATGGCCTATGTGGGATACAAACATGCTTATGTGGGTCCATTTTTGTGTCTAATAGAAGTAGACATTACCTGATAAACCACATTTCCCAATGTAAAATAACAACTGCCTGTACTCACCTGTGTTTTTGGTGCCATTCCAGTGATATCAGCACCAGGTCTCAAGGGTCCCATAGTTTTTTATTATGTTACATGAGCACTACATCCAATCAGCACCACTAACGAACCTATTCACTTTCACTAACTTTGGACATCACTGACATCTGGAAGATGTCAGAAAGCAGCAGAAGTTCTCACTTCTTCCAGATAATAATAATAATAATAAAACTTTATTTGTATAGCACCAACATATTCCGCAGCGCTTTACAGTACAATGGTACGTAAAAAAAAAATATACGGTACAGAATGGTAATGCAGAACAGTAGTTACATACAATAAACATAGAATCAACTTAGGAAATACAATAAAAAGGCAAAAAATAAAGGTGACCCTGCTCGAAGGAGCTTACAATCTAAGACGGGATGGGAACACAAAGTACAGGGGCTTATAACAATGAATATCTTATATCCAAGTCAGATGTCAGTTTTGTTCAGAGGAAATGAGAGTGAAGTGGTCCATTTGCAGTTGCTGACTAGCTGCAGGGCTCACATGAGATCTGGCACACGAGTTCTGGCACCGACGATGCTACCGTGGCTTCGGCACCGAAGGTGAGTACAGGCAGGTATTATATTACACCAGAGAATATGGTGGTTTACAAGGGTTTGTGCAAATAGTGGACAACCCCTTTAACTATAATTACTGTATATTGCTATGTGCAGCTATTAGTATTATTAATGTTATGCTTGTATAATATATACATGTTGGTTTTTGAGATTCGTGTTCAGTCATGTCTGATTGTATGCTGCCAATGATGGCAGACAGTCCTGAATTTTTCCTATATTGTCACATATAATGTTCTTTTCTTTGACACCCTCTGTACATTATCTTGATTAGAAAGTCCACCATATGGGGCATTTAACATTTATAGAGTGGTAATAGTATTTGTGATGTTAAGAGATAAAACAGGAGTTCTTTTTATTGTGCATTGTAACTTACAGACCTCAAGGGAGCTTTCCTGATTGTATGCATGACTCTTTATATATTATCTTTTACTGTAAGGGGTCTAGGAGAGGTTAGTAGATATATTTTAATATTTGCTTACATTCGTAAATACAATTGTTGCATTATCTGCTTATTGGAGACCTATTTACAGCCTTCCACTATCAGATTACTCAATAAACCATTGATACAGTGGTCATATACTCCTTGTTTAAATGTACTGTCCTTTCTAGTTCAACAGTGAGTGAGGTGGGTGAGGTGAGATCCTGATGAAAGATATACAGGGGTTGGACAAAATAATGGAAACACCTGGAAAAATCAACAAAAGTTTGTTTAATTTGGTGTAGGTCCACCTTTTGCGGCGATTAGGCTGCCTTCACATTTGCGTTTGCAAGCGCAGCGTATGTTGCGGATTTAAAAAACTAAATCTGCATGCGTATTGCTTACCTATCTTTATAATGGGGTACGCATTCATACGCAATGACATGCGTTTGTATGCGTATGTATGCGTTTGCGTACATGTGCGTTTAATTTCGTCCCCCTCAGAACGCAACAAGCAGCATTTTTTGGCGCCTGAAAAATCTGCAAGCATCCGCATGCGTACGCTTGCGTATAAACAACGCATTATTGTTAATAGGTACGCAAGCGTCCGCGTGGTCTTGCGGAAGTGTGCATTTGAAACGCATGCGTACCTTACATTGCCACTCCCCATGGGCGTTTCTGAAAAAAAGAAACATGTTTGACACAAAAAATCTGTAACGCAAGCGGACAAAAAACGCATGCGCAATGTACAAACGCAAGCATACGCACGCAAACGCTGCGTTTATTTTAAGCATTATGTATATGCATGCATATGATACACGCAGCGTTTGCATGCAGATGCATGAGTTTTTGCATGCGTATGCGCATGCGGATTATACGCTGCGTTCTCAAACGCAAATGTGAAGCCAGCCTTACAGCCTCAATTCTCCGATGTATGGATTCATACAAGGTGATATCATTGGCCCGGCGGATCTCCACGAAATAGCACCCCAGATCATCACAGAACCTCCGCCATGTTTTACGGTTGAGAGAAGGCAGTCTGGATGGAATGCTTCTTTCGGCTGTCTCCAAACGTACACTCGGCCGGAGGTCGGAAAATGGGGTAAACGATGATTCGTCTGAGAATATCACATGTTTCCACTGCTCGAGGGACCAATTCTGGAGGTTTCTACACCACTCTAAACACTTGGAAACATTTATCATTGAGAGCAGCGGTTTACTAATTGCAGCTCTTCCGTGTAATCCAGATGTGTGCAGCTTCCGACGAACAGTTTTTGTGGACACGGGGTCCTGTAGGTGTTCATTGAGCTCAGCAGTGATTTTGGGAGCCGTGGTCTTGCTATCCTCCCTCACAATTCACTTTAGAGTCCGACGGTGTCTCTCAGTCAACTTTGACTTTCGGCCGGACCTGTGCTTTGCTGCGGACGTTTTTCCTTCTCTTTCAAACGCAGTCATTACTTTGGAGACTGCACCTCTTGACACGCCAAGCATTCGGGCAATTTCTGTTACACTAGCGCCTGCCATACCGAGCACCAACAATTTGGCCTTTTTGAAAATCTGAAAGGTCTGCCATTGGTATCAGGTTCTCATCAATGTTCTTACAATTCTGCAAAACAAACAGTTAATTTACATACACATACTGCTTAACACAAATAATCAACTACAAAACATTAACATATGTCACGGTTTGCATGTTTATAACATGTTCGAAGATTATGATGCCAAAACGTTAGGTGTTCCATTATTTTGTCCAACCCCTGTATACGGTATTAATTCAGGCCTGGATAGACAACCTGTTGTAGCTTCTACTGGGAGTTTATCTACGCCTGTCTATACCTATATCTGTATTGTATGAAGCTTCTAGCTTTGCATCCAATTGTTCTCATGCAACAATTTTATGTATGGGATGATTTTAATCTAAATTACAACCCAAATGTAGATCAGTTTCACCCACAGAATACAGCTACTCAGACCTTGCTGCATCCTTATTAGCTAAATTCTTGCCAGGAATGCCTTGGCTTGATTTATGGCATTTTCACCACTTTACCAACTAGACAATATTCCTGTTTTACTCTAGGCAGAAATTCCCTTTCTAGAATTGACTATGTGCATGATAACGTGAAGGAATGTAACTCCTTAATTTCTACATCTGACGTCGCTTGAGCAATATTTGACCATTCCCCTTTAGTAGTTTATCTTTTCCAGATCACAATAGTTAGCTACACAAGGCACATGGCTTTTGGGTTTATTGGATAACCAGGAAAGAGTACTTGACCATCTAGGGGTCTTTCTGTCTGAAAATACTAAACACTAAAATAGTATTTTGGGTCACTAAAGGCTCACTTATAGTATGTCAGTGTCTGTCCATTTCTTCTATTTTGCATATTAAAAAGGAGCCCTCAATGAGGGAATCTCTATTTTTGGAGAATTGTTCTACCTTGGAATCTATCGACAAGTCAAGGCCGGTTTACATGTAGTGACATCGCTAACAATGTCGCTGCAATTTGTGACGTTGCAGCGACCTTGTAGTGATGTCGGTATGTGTGGCACACTGCAACGATCAGCGATCAGCTCGTTGGTGTTATGGCCAGGGACATTTTTCGATCGTTGATCTCCCACTGGGCGACCAGCATAAGTGTGTGTGACAGCGGGAGACCAATGATCAACGTGGTAACCATGGTAAATACTGGGTTACTAAGCGCAGCGCTCTGCTTAGTTACCTGCTGTTTACCCTGGTTACCAATCACAGTGCCCTGGTAGCCATGGTTAACACCGGGTGCAGCACTCTGCTTAGTTATCTGGTGTTTACTGTGGTTACCAGCGCGTTGTGCTTGGTAACCAGGGTAAACAGCGGGTAACTAAAAAGAGCACTGCGCTTTGTAAACCGGTGTTTACCATGGTTACCAGCGTTTTCCCACTTACCCCAGCATAGCGGGACCTCCACATCGTGGAAAAGAATATTCTATATTCTTTTCCATGATGTCGTTGCAGGGGTCGCTGATCGCTGGTGAGTCTTCCTGTGTGACAGCTCACCAACGATCAGATAATGATGTCTCAGCAATCCCCATCGTTGGTGGAGTCGCTGGGACATTGTTATGTGTAAACCTACCCTTTACTCATCAAATGACAGCAGGATGTCCTGAATGTAGACTGGTATAGAATATCTTTTCCTTCTACAAGAGAAAATTAAAAGGACTCTTATGCAGTTAGGCAGCAGGCAGCTGGCTGTCAATCAATATAACGTTGGCAGTCAACCAGCATAACATTGGCAGTCATGCCCCATCGACAAAGCAGATGCATAAGAGACGCTGCTGTTCACTCAACGTGACTTCAGCAGAAGTCATAGAATTGCTACCAGGAGCAGTCTATGACCACAGCTACAGTAGGGAAAATAAGTATTTGATACACTATCAATTCTGCAAGTGTTCCCAGCAGTGGCGTAACTACAAAGTTATGGGCTCCCCCCCTGACCTGCTGGTCACACTCACACACCCTGGCTGGCAGCCTGGCACACAGACAGTTGCACTGCCTGCCAGTACCAGCATGCTGCCCAGTGGTCCCCCTCATCTGCTGGTCACACTCACACACCTTGGCTAGCAGCCTGGCACACAGACAGTGGCACTGCCTGCCAGTGCCAGCATGCTGCCCAGGGACCTCCCCCCTCACCTGCTAAGCACACTCACACAACCTGGCTAGCAGCCTGGCATACAGACAATGGCACTGCCTGCCAGTGCCAGCATGCTGCCCCGGGTATCCCCCCTCACCTGGCTGGCAGCATGCTGGCACACAGACAGTGGCACTGCTTTCCAGTGCCAGCATGCTGCCCAGGGGCCCCCTTCACCTGCTGGTCACACTCACACACCATGGCTGGCAGCATGCTGGCACACAGAGAGTGGCACTGCCTGCCAGTGCCAGCATGCTGCCCAGGGACCCCCCCCCCCACACCTCACCTGCTGGTCACACTCACACACCCTGGCTGGCAGCATGCTGGCACACAGTGGCACTGCCCTGGCACCCCCACCCCACCTGCTGGCTACTGCTGCCCTGTCCCCCATAAATCGTCAGAGTGACAGTGACTTCACTTTCACTTCTCTCTCCTCCTGCAAGGCCCGGGAATCAATCAGTCAGTGGCAGTGAAGCAGGGGTTGGCTGACAAATTTTGGCCTGGGGGCAAGCACACAGCAGTGGCCCATGAGTAGTGAGCTTCAGGGGCAGAGCGGCCTCCCAGACCAACATGACATATGGCTGAGCAGCCCCAAAACTGCTGCTTGACCACTGGCCTGGGGGGCATCTGCCCCCCTGCCCCCCAGGCCAGCCAGCCCCTGCAGTGAAGAGACGTCACAGACACAGCATCTGAAAGAGGTGGATCCCAGCAGCAACATCATTACTTGTAGTGTGAAGCAGCTCGCTCTTGTTGACAGAAACTCATACAGGAGCCGGCTGCTTGTTTGCTAGACTGGGCGGGCGCCAGGCCCCTAAGCAGTCCAGGCCGGGTCTCAACTACGACCCCCTGTGACCTCAGCAGTTACACCACTGGTTCCCACCTACACAGAATGGAGAGGTCTGTAATTTTTATCGTGGGTACATGTGGCGCCCCTGCGACCAGGAGGCCACATAGGGAACTGCAGCCAGGTAAGATAGGAAGACAGTTGCACCACAACACCCTCACAGACATCCCACACACCTCTAGAGGGAAGCACCCAACCCGGAGCCCGGGACTCTAGGCGGGCAAGGGGTGGTGGGTTTAGAGAACAGTGGGTGGCACAGCATGTAGGTCAGGTGACAGACGGTAGAAATAGAGGAAGGAGAGGAGGAAGGGGTCAGTAGGCCGGAGTGAGCCGAGCAGCCAAGACACAGAGTAGGCCGGAGTAGGCCGAGCAGTACAGACCAGGAGTAGACCAGCAGCAGGCTTAGAAGCCAAGACCGAGCTGAAAATACCAGAGTGGGCCAGAGGGTGCCGAGCAGAAAGAAGGAAGCACACGTTCTGGAGGAGTGGGGCTGATGGGATGCAGAATCCGAAGTGCCAGTGAAACCACGGAGAGAAGGCACAGCCATAGCCAGCTTCCAGGAGTGTGAGGACAGAGAGGACCAGCAGCACTGGGTCCTAGGTATACGGCAGCACTGACCAACTCCCGGCGGAGCAGCCTTCCATATTAAAACCAGAGTCACACAGGTCAGTAGGGAGCCTGATAGTGCTTTGCGGGAGAGGACTATTGGAGGCTAGGCAGAGTGCAGAGTGTCGGCTCTGAAGGGGACCGAAGATTTACCTGGTTTCCCCAGATTCACCGACGGGGAGCTCCAATTCTAGGTTGGAGTTCCCACCCAAAGGACAGGCAGCTCAGTGGCGACCACAAGGACCCACAGGGGTCCGAGCTACCGCTACACTGTCCGGAGACACACACGGAGACAGAGAATAAAGCCTGGAAAGGATGATAAAGTGAGGGGTCACAGAGTAACAACCTGGCTGCAGGGAGTAGAAAGGAACCCAGAGGGAAAAGTCTGTAACCCGTGTAAGAACTGAACTGGAACTGGAACTGTTGTACTGAGAGAACTGCACAGTAAACACGGTGAACCCTGCTTCTGACTCCCTTGTATGATTATCTGCAAACAGAACTCTAAGATGCCATTGCTCCCTTGCCCGTGACTAACTTCTTCCAGCAGGACAGCAGAAAGGTCCCACCTGGAGAGCCACAGCCTGTCAGCTCCGTACACTGGCTGGAAGAAGGCTGCAGCAGCAGGAAAGTAAGTGAATTGCACCTATTACAACCAACTATCATACACTTTAACCATCACTGCCCCGGGGAACCCAGCTCTACCCGCGGAGAGCTATTCCATCTACAGCTGCCTAACATCGTCCCCGGAGGTTCTGCAGCAGCGGTGGTCCCAACATTGACCACACACCGTGGGTGGTGTCTCGACAGACATTTATCCCTTGTACATATTTCCCTTTTACTTGTGTGGGCCCAGGACACGCTCCGGACCAGGACCTCCATGACATCCCCCCCAGCAGCGACCCGGTCCAGCACCGAGTATCCCGTCCCAGTGGCCTCGACATACACTTCAACTGTGAGAGACGGAATGTAAAAAAATCCAGAAAATCACATTGTATACTTTTTACTATTAATTTGCATTTTATTGCATAAAATAAGTACAGTGGTACTATGCATTGTGAGTAACTCCGAGCATTTTGAAAGATGAGCTGCCATTTCTGAAAAATTGTAACTTGTTTAACGAGCAATGATTTGGTTTACGAGCATTCGGCTGACCAGCTCTGCGCATTTACTGTTTATCTGTGATGCTGATTACACTGATGATACTGAGGTACTGGCCACTCATCCGCTGCTGTATTTACAGTATTCCGGCTCCGCTCTGAGTTCTCTCTGCTGCCAGCAGCTCCTGTACTTGTACGGCAGCAGAGAGCTCAGAGTGCTGCTGTCCAAATGCCGCTGTAGCCCGCCGCTCTGAGCTCTCAGCCGCTGTACAAGTATGGGAGCCGCCAATACGAGTTTGGGAGCCACCAGCAGCAGAGAGAGCTTAGAGCGCCACTGTCAGGGCCGGACTGGGACCAAAAAGCAGCCCTGGAGAAAAAACCCCGCCAGCCCACACACTATATCAACCATCAGCCCCGATCAGTGAATTTTGCTTTTACTTTGTCGTGGCCTCATCACTTTCTTAAAGGAGTTATCTGAAGAGCCACATGTGAATGGCGGGGCAGAGGGAATAATTAACCACAGCTCCATTCACACGTTATTCTTCACAGGTACGTTTCTCAGGATTATTGGGTCCCAGCTGTCAGATCCACAGTGAAGGGCAAGTCATCACCTGTACAGAAGAGAAGTGATGACTCGGTATTGAGGATAATCAATTTAAACAACATTTAAATGCTGAAAATCCAATACCAACTCTCAGTATACAGGTCAGGAGAAGTGGTACTGTGCAGTGTATATATACAGAATAATACAGATACTGAGGATTACACCCAGTATACAGGACAGGAGAAGTGGTACTGTGCAGTGTATGTACAGAATAATACAGATACTGAGGATTACACCCAGTATACAGGACAGGAGAAGTGGTACTGGGCAGTGTATATGTACAGAATAATACAGATACTGAGGATTACACCCAGTATACAGGACAGAAGAAGTGGTACTGTGCAGTGTATATATACAGAATAATACAGATCCTGAGGATTACACCCAGTATACAGGACAGAAGTGGTACTGTGCAGTGTATATATACAGAATAATACAGATACTGAGGATTACACCCAGTATACAGGACAGGAGAAGTGGTACTGTGCAGTGTATATTTACAGAATAATACAGATACTGAGGACTACACCCAGTATACAGGACAGGAGAAGTGGTACTGTGCAGTGTATATATACAGAATAATACAGATCCTGAGGATTACACCCAGTATACAGGACAGAAGTGGTACTGTGCAGTGTATATATACAGAATAATACAGATACTGAGGATTACACCCAGTATACAGGACAGGAGAAGTGGTACTGTGCAGTGTATATATACAGAATAATACAGATACTGAGGATTACACGCATTATACAGGACAGGAGAAGTGGTACTGTGCAGTGTATATATACAGAATAATACAGATACTGAGGATTACACCCAGTATACAGGACAGGAGAAGTGGTACTGTGCAGTGTATATATACAGAATAATACAGATCCTGAGGATTACACCCAGTATACAGGACAGAAGTGGTACTGTGCAGTGTATATATACAGAATAATACAGATACTGAGGATTACACCCAGTATACAGGACAGGAGAAGTGGTACTGTGCAGTGTATATTTACAGAATAATACAGATACTGAGGACTACACCCAGTATACAGGACAGGAGAAGTGGTACTGTGCAGTGTATATATACAGAATAATACAGATCCTGAGGATTACACCCAGTATACAGGACAGAAGTGGTACTGTGCAGTGTATATATACAGAATAATACAGATACTGAGGATTACACCCAGTATACAGGACAGGAGAAGTGGTACTGTGCAGTGTATATATACAGAATAATACAGATACTGAGGATTACACGCATTATACAGGACAGGAGAAGTGGTACTGTGCAGTGTATATATACAGAATAATACAGATACTGAGGATTACACCCAGTATACAGGACAGGAGAAGTGGTACTGTGCAGTGTATATATACAGAATAATACAGACACTGAGGATTACACCCAGTATACAGGACAGGAGAAGTGGTACTGTGCAGAGTATATATATAGAATAATACAGATACTGAGGATTACACCCTGTATACAGGACAGGAGAAGTGGTACTGTGCAGTGTATATATACAGAATAATACAGACACTGAGGATTACACCCAGTATACAGGACAGGAGAAGTGGTACTGTGCAGAGTATATATATAGAATAATACAGATACTGAGGATTACACCCAGTATAAAGGACAGGAGAAGTGGTACTGTGCAGTGTATATATACAGGATAATACAGACACTGAGGATTACACCCAGTATACAGGACAGGGAAAGTGGTACTGTGCAGTGTATATATACACACACATCCATATGTAGGCATACACATTATATATACACGCATACATTATGTATACACATACACATCCATATGTTATGTACACACATACATTATACATACATTATATACACACACACCATTATGCAAACACACGGTATATACACACACACAGTAATTGTATATATATACACACACATCCATTATATAAATAAATATATATATATATATATTCATATGTACACACACAGTGTGTATATATATACATATACATACACACATCCGTATGTACACACATTTACAGTACATACACACACATTATTATGCATAGAGAAGGAGGGAGACACAGGGTGTTATCAGTGCTGTTCTGCTGCCCAGGTCACAGTTATCTGTCCAGTACATTTCTCTGCTGTCGGTCGCTCTGTCTGTGTGATTGATGGGATTTATGGCAGCTGTTTGAGATTCCACAGATCGGGCGTCTCGAAGTGAAAGTTCAATCAGTTGCTATAAATCCTCTGTGCCCCAGACAGAGACCGCAGCCACAAGACACAATCATGACATCAAACTGTGCAGAAACCTTCTGCCCAGGAGGCAAAATATCCCCTCTTACCGCCCAGAGATGAAGGAGCTCAGCCCGCACACAGGAGATGAAGCCGGCCAGGAAGGAGAGACATGGGAAGGTGGCCTGCAGCTGCCGATAGTGTAGGAAGTGCACGGCCCCGGGCTCCCGGTCAGCAGGTTGTACAGGAGGGTCAGGGAGTTGGGAGGCATCCTGCAGCTGGAGCCGCTGAGGAGTGGAGGAGCTGTCATACTCCTCCTCAAAGAAGCGGCTGCAGGAACACAGCCGGAAGGAAGCTCCCCGCCGCCGGAAACACCTCTGCGGCTGCTGTACAGCTCCCTGGCTGTGCCCGGCCGGCACCCGCATAAAGACATAAAGGTTCCGCAGGCGACCTCTTAAAGGTAAAGAGCGGCCGCAACGGCCCAATTTCCCTTCAGCCCACCGGGAAAACTCCAGATATGCCCTATGGCCAGTCCAGGCCTGGCCAATGTTCACCCACCGTTCTGAGCTCTCTCAGCCACTGTACAAATATGGGAGCCAGCTGCTTGCGTCTGATTGGACAGCAACTTTTCGTACATAGTAAATACATAGGGTCCAATATCAACATTATATACGGCTAATCTTATATAGCACCTCCAAAACATCAATATGAATATCAGGAGAACAAAAGGAGTTTTTTTTATGCAAAAAGTATCAAAATTTATTCAAATCACAGTAAAATTCCTCACAAAAGTTATATAAAGTACAAAGATTACAATTCAAGGGCGATACATTTGGTGAACACATATAACATTAAAAGAACCTGGTATAATAGGATTCTCTGAACATACAAATAAAGATGGCACAAGGTTTAGTGCAGTGACTAACGAGAGAGACCATATAACAGACTGTGAACCACAAATAAAGTTGTATATCTTTCAAGGACAATTCTCATTAGTTCCACCTGATATGGTTTCAGAGATATCTGTATATGTCTCTCATCAATATTAAGCAACCACTAGTGCACAATCCTATAGTTCATGAGAAATGACTGAAAAGATCTCCACAGCTATTGGACTACAGACCTATGGATACTAAACAATCCTAAATCCTTAATTGCAAGGAGAAAGGTTTCTCCAACTGTAAACATTTCAAAGGTAAAGTTACCCATATTGTCCAATGCTTGTGGGAGAGGTGCCAGGTTCAGGACAAACACAAGGACAGGACAGTCATCCTACACGTGTTTCGCTACCACATTGTTTGCTTCCTCAGGGAAAACCTATTCACAACCCGCGGTCATGACCTTATATGCACCACAAATGTCCACAAATGGACTTCACCTGTCTCCCCTGCCCCCCAGTTGGCGCGGCGCACGCGCACTGCGGATATCGCCGTACCGGAAGTCCCGCCCGCGTACCGGAAGTGCGCGATGAAATGACGCATATGGAGTCAGGCAGTTGCCATGGCGCCATGCGCGTGCGCACTAAATGGTCGCGGGCTGGATCGCCGGAGAGAGCGAGCCCCAGCACGCGCGCGCACACTGGGGAGGAAAAGAGCATGTGATATCCAATGATAGGGAGAAATAGCCAGCATTAAAAAGTATAAGGATGATTCCTAAAGGACAGTAATATCTCATGATCATAAAGTAACACTAAATATATTGTTCTTGGAAGTCCATAAGAATCCATACGTTGGTTATCTCTGGCCGTTTCTCTCATAGATCCCATTATGAAGGCAGATGCGGACATGAAATTAGTTGTGAATAGGTTTTCCCTGAGGATGCAAACAATGTGGTAGCGAAACACGTGTAGGATGACTGTCCTGTCCTTGTGTTTGTCCTGAACCTGCCACCTCTCCCACAAGCATTGGACAATATGGGTAACTTTACCTTTGAAATGTTTACAGTTGGAGAAACCTTTCTCCTTGCAATTAAGGATTTAGGATTGTTTAGTATCCATAGGTCTGTAGTCCAATAGCTGTGGAGATCTTTTCAGTCATTTCTCATGAACTATAGGATTGTGCACTAGTGGTTGCTTAATATTGATGAGAGACATATACAGATATCTCTGAAACCATATCAGGTGGAACTAATGAGAATTGTCCTTGAAAGATATACAACTTTATTTGTGGTTCACAGTCTGTTATATGGTCTCTCTCGTTAGTCACTGCACTAAACCTTGTGCCATCTTTATTTGTATGTTCAGAGAATCCTATTATACCAGGTTCTTTTAATGCTATATGTGTTCACCAAATGTATCGCCCTTGAATTGTAATCTTTGTACTTTATATAACTTTTGTGAGGAATTTTACTGTGATTTGAATAAATTTTGATACTTTTTGCATAAAAAAAACTCCTGTTGTTCTCCTGATATTCATATTGATGTTTTGGAGGTGCTATATAAGATTAGCCGTATATAATGTTGATATTGGACCCTATGTATTTACTAATTGCGTTTTCTGTGTTATTCACAGCTAGTTCAATAAGTGGCATGGACTATAAGGCCAGAGACCAGACCTGGCTTGACGAGCTGGATACATTATTCGGGGACGAGAGCAATGCTGGTGTCGGAGATGATGCTGGCCAACCTACACAGATATTGATCCCTAAATATAAGGATTTGATAAAAAAGAGGATGAAAATTTGGTGGAATAGAGCATTTTTAAATAGATATATCACCAAGAATTTAGTCCCTAGAGGATTGAGAGTTCAGGTCTTCCCCTCCTTCCCTGTTGAGGATGAGGAGTTCAAGATTAGATGGGAGAAGGCAGCGAAGGAATGTTCTAAAACATTCTTGGAGCTGCTCTGCGAACATAATACTAAAACTCTTATGAGTCTTGAAGCAGAAATAGAGGGTATTGGAATGGTCCTGAACGATAAGTTACATGAACAAGCCCTGAGTAAACTTGAGGAAGAACTAGAAGAGGAAAGTTTGAAGTGGGAGAAAGATCTCAAGGAATATAAGTTAAAAAAACTACATAGAGATTCACAGGATTATGCCAACAATAAGGTGTTCAAATGGAATGCCCGCCCTAGACCAATGAAACCAAAGGGCCAAGGCGGACGTGGTGGCCGCGGTCGCCAGGGTGGAATTGGCGGCCTTGGAGGACAGGGCAACCACGGCGACCCGGCGGACGGAGATTCTAGATCCACTTCACTGACATCTTTAGGGTCACTTCCAAGTGTTTCCTCTTTGAGCTCTGTGGGAACTACAGAGGGAGATCACCATAAAGGCATGGGCACGAGATCAGGATCAGGTCGAAACAATAAACAAAATCCAAATAATAAACCATCGAATAAAAAAGGTCAAGGGCGCCTTCAGGTGATTAATCTCTCCTCTCATGTTCTGACAGACTCTCAGTTGGAATTACTATCTAAAGGTTTAAATTATGCTCCAACTAACCCTTTTCATTATTTTTCAGCCCTAAAAGATCTCAACATCTTTGCACGAAAGTTACTCCTACGCAAACTGTACCAAAAAAGACCTGTTGGAGATCCTGTGAATCTGGCGGAAAGAGAGGCAAGGTTAGCCCTTGAGGAACTTCTGGATAATGAGACCACTGCAGTTACCTGTGAGTTTCCAAAATCCCTATTGCCGAAATCTAAACGCTTCCCACCCTTGTCCGTCTGTCCAGCAGTGGATATTTTCACTAGACTGGTGTCAGAAGATTTTAAACAAATATCTGTACGTAGAAATTTTGATAACTTAACACATGAACATCGCTCAGCTCTACAACAACTGCGTGAGATGGATGATGTAGTTATAAAACAGGCGGACAAGGGTGGGAATGTAGTGATATGGCCAAAAACAAAATATGAGCGCGAAGTGTTTAGGCAACTGAGGGATAAAGAAACATACCAGAAACTTTCCTTTAATCCTCTATCTGGTTTTTCCAAAGAACTAGGTAAGATCCTAGATAGAGCCTTTGACCAGGGCATTATAGATAAAAAAATGAGAGAAGGACTAAACGTTAAATCTGCGCGTATCTCGACCTTCTATATTCTTCCAAAAGTCCACAAGGATGCCGTCAACCCTCCGGGCCGTCCGATCGTGTCTGGTATTGACAATCTATGTGAACCCATTTGTCGTTTTATCGACCATTATTTAAAACCTTTAGTGGAGATACTTCCATCATATGTGAAAGACACGACGGACGTCCTGAGACGTGTTGACGGCATCTTTGTGGACCAAGACACTCTCTTTGCATCCTTGGATGTAGAGAGCCTCTATACCTCGATAGGGCACGATGATGGGCTACGAGCGGTTCGTTTTGTCTTGGATGCTGGCGGTCGGGGCGGCAGGATGGGTGACCTGGTACTCGAGCTGCTCCGCTTTGCCCTGACGCATGATTTTTTTGTTTTTAAAGATCAGTTTTACCTTCAGTTACGCGGCACTGCAATGGGCGCGGCCTGTGCGCCTTCGTACGCTAACCTCTTCCTGGGGTTCTGGGAGAGGTTGATCTTTGGCGGCGGAGGCGTGCAGGCCGATGCCCATTTGCAGTGCTGGTACAGATATATAGATGACATCCTGATCTTGTGGCAGGGCACTGCGGAGCAGCTTGATGCCTTTGTGGGTGAGCTAAACAATAACAATATGAACATTAAATTGACATTAAAATATAGCCCCATGGAAATGGAATTTTTAGATATCAAAATTAAATTGGACGCATCTAGGATGATTCAAACTGATGTGTTTCGGAAAGAAACATCAACTAACGCACTCCTACATGCGTCCTCTGCACATACAGGGTCGACCATCAAGGCCGTCCCGACTGGCCAGTATCTGAGAATGCGACGTATATGGTCGTCTACCCAGGATTTTGAGAAACAGGCGGGCGATCTGCGGAGTCGTTTTCTAGAACGGGGATACACCAAGCGTTCTTTGAAAAAGAGCTATGCCAGAGCCAAAAAGACGGAGAGGCAAGAACTTTTGCAATACCGTGGTAAATTTTCTAGTGAGGACAAAGATCAAACACGCTTCATTGGCACGTTCAACCAAGGGTGGGATGAAATGAGAAAAATATTTGATAAACATTGGTCGATTTTAAAGACGGATCCCGTCTTAGCTGAGACCATCTCTGACAGGCCATTGATGACTGCACGGCGCGCAAGGAATCTTAAAGATTTTCTTGTGGACAGCCATTATGTCCCACAGAAACAATTACCATTCGGACATCGAACTCAACGCTTGGGTTGTTACCCTGCGGCGATTGTATCGCATGCCCCAATATCCTCCGCACGGGGACCTTTCACTCTAGCGATAATAAGAAGTCATACAAAATACGACATTACATCTCGTGTAGTTCTACTCATGTAGTTTACTTTGCCACATGCGGCTGCCCACGTATTTACGTGGGACTAACATCACGTGAATTACGGGTGAGAGTGAGGGAACACGTGCGGGGGATTGAGGCAGCTAAAGATTCCGAGGACATCACATTGCTCAAAACCCTACCTAGGCACTTTAAAGTCCATCATAATAGTGACGCTAGTAGCCTACAAGTTAGAGGCATTGATGTTATTCATGCAGGGATTAGAGGGGGAGACCTGAAAGGTATGCTCGCTAGGTGTGAAGCGAAGTGGATATCCACTCTCGACACCCTAGTACCCAGGGGACTAAATGAAGTAATCAGTTATGCTCCGTTCATCTAGTTGTATGGTTGTCCTGCATTGTTTTCCTGCACTAGCTTTGCTTGACCTTTGGTGTTCTTTGTCTATGTGTTTATGTAATCAGAAAACTTCTTTCTGTCCCCTCTTTTTAGTTTGTGGATCAACATGGCCTCTAATTTCATGTCCGCATCTGCCTTCATAATGGGATCTATTAATTATGAGAGAAACGGCCAGAGATAACCAACGTATGGATTCTTATGGACTACCAAGAACAATATATTTAGTGTTACTTTATGATCATGAGATATTACTGTCCTTTAGGAATCATCCTTATACTTTTTAATGCTGGCTATTTCTCCCTATCATTGGATATCACATGCTCTTTTCCTCCCCAGTGTGCGCGCGCGTGCTGGGGCTCGCTCTCTCCGGCGATCCAGCCCGCGACCATTTAGTGCGCACGCGCATGGCGCCATGGCAACTGCCTGACTCCATGTGCGTCATTTCATCGCGCACTTCCGGTACGCGGGCGGGACTTCCGGTACGGCGATATCCGCAGTGCGCGTGCGCCGCGCCAACTGGGGGGCAGGGGAGACAGGTGAAGTCCATTTGTGGACATTTGTGGTGCATATAAGGTCATGACCGCGGGTTGTGAATAGGTTTTCCCTGAGGAAGCAAACAATGTGGTAGCGAAACACGTGTAGGATGACTGTCCTGTCCTTGTGTTTGTCCTGAACCTGGCACCTCTCCCACAAGCATTGGACAATATGGGTAACTTTACCTTTGAAATGTTTACAGTTGGAGAAACGTTTCTCCTTGCAATTAAGGATTTAGGATTGTTTAGTATCCATAGGTCTGTAGTCCAATAGCTGTGGAGATCTTTTCAGTCATTTCTCATGAACTATAGGATTGTGCACTAGTGGTTGCTTAATATTGATGAGAGACATATACAGATATCTCTGAAACCATATCAGGTGGAACTAATGAGAATTGTCCTTGAAAGATATACAACTTTATTTGTGGTTCACAGTCTGTTATATGGTCTCTCTCGTTAGTCACTGCACTAAACCTTGTGCCATCTTTATTTGTATGTTCAGAGAATCCTATTATACCAGGTTCTTTTAATGTTATATGTGTTCACCAAATGTATCGCCCTTGAATTGTAATCTTTGTACTTTATATAACTTTTGTGAGGAATTTTACTGTGATTTGAATAAATTTTGATACTTTTTGCATAAAAAAAACTCCTGTTGTTCTCCTGATATTCAACTTTTCGTACATGTACGGTGGCTGAGTGAGGTCGGTGCAGCACCCGGCAGCGTAGTGGCGGATCAGTGAGAGTGTGTGTGTGTGTGTTAATGGGAATAATGGAGACTGCAAGGGGATACAGTATTGGGGGCTGCAAGGGGATAATGGGGATATTGGGGGGTGGCAAGGGAATGATGGGGCTGCAGGGGCATAATGAGGGCTGCAAGGGGATCATGGAGGCTGCATGGGGATGATGGGAATATTGATGGCTGCAGGGGGATGATGGGGATATTGGGAGATGTTCGGGATGATAGGAGCTGCAAGGGGTTGATGGGGGCTGCAAGTGGATGATGGGGATATTGGGGGCTGCAGGCGGATGATGGGGGCTGCAGCAAGATGATGGGGGCTGCAAGGGGATGTTGGGGCCTGCAGGGGGATGATGGGGGCTGCAGAGGGATGTAATAATTTTACAGTTCTGTAAGTACATATACATGAATACAGTAGATATTTGAGTTGTGGAACGAATTGTCAGTGTTTCAATGATTTCTTATGGGAAAATTTGCTTTGATTATACAAACGATTTGATTTACAAGCACCCTTCCAAACGGATTATGCTCATAAATGAAGATATTAATAGAAATAGGAAAACAGAACTTAGTATTTGGTACAGAAACTTTTTGTTTTACAATTACAGAGGTCATATGTTTCCTATAGTTCTTAACCAAGTTTGCACACACTGCAGCAGGGATTTTGGCCAGCTCTTCCATACAGATATTTTTCAGATCTTTCAGTTTTTGGGGCTGTTCCTGGGCAACATTGAGTTTCAGCTCCCTCCAAAGATTTTTTGCTGGGTTCAGGACTGGAGACTGGCTAGGACACTTCAGGACCTTGAAATGCTAATTAATGAGTCACTCTTTAGTTTCCCTGTCTGTGTGTTTCAGGTCATTGTCATGCTGGAAGACCCAGTCACGACCCATCATCAATGCTCTTACTGAGTGAAGGCAGTCATTGGCCAAAATCTTGCAATACATGACCCCATCCATCTTCCGTTCAACACAGTGCAGTTGTCCTGTTCCCTATGCAGAAAAGCACCTCCAAAGTATGATGCTTCCACCCCCATGCTTCACAGTTGGGAATGTGTTCTTGGGGTTGTACTTGTGCTTCTTCTTCCTCCAAACACACCAAGTGGAGTTCATACCTAAAAGTTTTATCTTGGTCTCATCTGACTACATGATCTCTGGAGTATCCAGATGGTCATTGGTGAACTTCAAACAGGCCTGAGACATGTGATGATGTGAGCAGGGGGACCTTGCGTGCCCTGCAGAATTTTAATCCATGACAGTTAGTGTGTTACTAATGGTAATCTTTGAGAGTGTGGTCATAGCTCTAATCAGGTCATTAACCAGGTCCTCCTGTGTAGTTCTGGGCTGATACCTGACCTTTCTCAAAATCATCCTTAAGGTCCTGTCACACATAACGAGATCATTAACGAGATCGTTGTAACCTCACAGATTTTGTGACGTAACAACGATCCCGCTAACGATGTCGTCATGTGTGACACGTACCAACGATCTGGCCCCTGCTGTGAGATCGTTGATCGTTACACACTGCTCTGGGTCAATTCTACGTTGTTGCTCTCCCGCTGGGAGCGCTACATCATTGTTTGAAAGTGACAATGACGAATGATCTCAAGGCTACGCTATGGAGTGACAATTCCGAACGACCTCGGTACAATTCTGGATCGCTGCTGAAGTCGTTGAGATACATGTTTGACATCTTACCAGCGATGGGAAAATGATGCACCAGCGATCCCGGCCAGGTCGTATCGGCTAGTGCGTCGTTATGTGTGACGGGGGCTTTACCTCACGAGGCGAGATCTTGAATGGAGCCCCAGGCCAAGGAAGATTTACAGTCATTTGGAGTTTCTTTCATTTTCTAATAATTGCACCAACAAGTGTTGCCTTCTCACCAAGCTGCTTGCATATTGTCTTGTAGCATACACCAGCCTTGTGCAGGTCTACAATTTTGTCCCTGGTGTCCTAAGGCTGGTTTTCACACTGCACATTTTTTCCTGTCCGTGGGATCCTACATTTTGCAGGACCCCACGGACAGGAACGGATCCGATTTGGCCTTATTGCCATCCGATTTTTGTAGGATCCGATTCTGTCCGATTTTTTTGCTGTACCCAAAATCGGACACTGCTCTGATTTTGGGCACAGCGGATCAAATCGGATCGAATCAGATCTGAAATGATCCGTGGCCCATAAAATGGGGGCCTATGGAGCACAGGTCTGAAAAAAAATTGGATGGTTTCTTGGACCCGATGTTAGTGTACTGAGGAGGCTCAGTACATTAAAAGCGCTCCTAACCATCTAATTTCACTTCCTCAATGTATATACACATTGCGGAAATGAAATTTAAGTGAAAGCATGGGTTAAAAAAAATAAATAAAATAAAAAATAAATAAATAAAAAATCGATCCTCACCTGTCCTGCGATCCACAGCCGTCGGCATCTTGGGAAGACAGGACCTGGCATGACGTCACAGTCACATGACCGGTTACCGATGACACAGAGCGGGTAGCCCCACCCAGCCAGGTCCTTTCAGCATCCGGAGCTAGATGCCGCACATCGGTAGATCGCAGGACAGGTGCGGATCGATAATTTTATTTTATTTATTTATTTTTTTAACCCCTGCTTTCACTTAAATTTCACTTCCGCAATGTAAATATACATTCAGGAAGTGAAATTACCCTGCACAGCTCATTCTGTGTCCGGATCCGTGATACTCACGGACCCGGACACAGAAATAGGTCACCCCCTTTGGTGTCCGTTCCTGTCCGCGGGATCCTACAAAAAGTAGGATCCCACGGACAGGAAAAAATACGCAATGTGAAACCAGCCTAAGACAGCTGTTTGATCTTGGCCATGGTGAAGACCCAGGGCCGGCGTTTGGTGGGGCAGACTGGGTACTTGCCCAGGGCCCCCACGCATGGATGAGCCCTCTGGTTGTCTCCCCTCCGATCTATGTTCTAACGGGTCTTCCGAAGTTTCATCATTGGCAGCCACCGAGCAGTCAGTAGATAATGCAGGCGGCAGGTCTGTACACACACCCGATTTCTGCCTCGGAGCCTCCGGCTCCACAATGGAGTTCACAATTCACATGTCACACAGCAGAGCTTCACCCAGCGCTGCAGGAGAGGCAGAGATCACCTCTTCTGTTCTCCTGCGATGCTCCTGCTGGACGCTGCACTGCCCAGTGTTATCTGTAGCTCCAGCAGTGAACAGCGGAGTCAGAAGCAGTCAGGCATATATTACACCCCTGTGCTCTGCATCTGCTCCTCTGGTCGTCCATCCTCAGTTACAGGTTTATTATCCATACAGCGTCTTGTGTCAGGTATTTATTGCACGGCCACAAAGTGACGCCTGATCACTGCTGTAGTCCTGACGTTGCGCACAGGTCCTTGCAGGACACAGTACACACTGAAGCCATGCTGCCACCCAGGAGGGAGAAGTGTTCCCATATGCAGCAACACAGCTCTGGTCACTGGTGAGTTTTTTCTTAAAGGGATCCTGTCACCCCCAAATCACCTCTAAACCTATTAAAACCTGTCCCTAGAGCATATTAACACTGTCCCTACACTCCTTTTAGCTCCTAAATGGCATTAGTCAAAGTGAATATAAACGTTTTATAAGTACCTGATTAGTCATGATAATGAGTGACTATGCTATTCATAGTCACTCATCAAGGCAGCCCCTCTTCTTCATATCACGCCTATTCAGGCGTGCTCGTCAGTCTATGTTCAAAATCGCGCCTCCCTGCGCGCCTCCCCTCTCTCTCATAGCGTCCGGGCTTCACTGTAAGCTGTATGACGCGATTCGCGTCATTCCCGGCGCCAGATGACGTATTTGCAGCCGCGCCGCGCTGTCAGCTTCAAGTCCCGTACTGCGCATGCGCATGGGCATGCGCAGTGCGTATTTTGAAGCTGACATCGCGGCGCGGCTGCAAATACGTCATCCGGCGCCGGGAATGACGCGAATCGCGTCATACAGCTTACAGTGAAGCCCGGACGCTATGAGAGAGAGGGGAGGCGCGCAGGGAGGCGCGATTTTGAACATAGACTGACGAGCACGCCTGAATAGGCGTGATATGAAGAAGAGGGGCTGCCTTGATGAGTGACTATGAATAGCATAGTCACTCATTATCATGACTAATCAGGTACTTATAAAACGTTTATATTCACTTTGACTAATGCCATTTAGGAGCTAAAAGGAGTGTAGGGACAGTGTTAATATGCTCTAGGGACAGGTTTTAATAGGTTTAGAGGTGATTTGGGGGTGACAGGATCCCTTTAATGCACTTCACCGTGGCACACATTACACAAATACACATATCTCCAATGAAATAAATGTAAAAAAAAAGACATGTAAACCCCTCTAGAAACAGGATAACTTTGTTCTGTGAGGCTGCGTGCACACAATCTGTATTAGTAGTATTTTGAATGCAGCGTCTTAACGCTGCGTTGCAAAGTACCAGCACAATGGATGGGATTTCTAGAAATCCCATGCTCACTGTGCATTCCCCCCCACAGTGTGTTTGCAGCTGCAGTGTGGGCTGCAGTACTTCCACATCTCTGCAGCATGTTCATTTAAGGCTGTGGAGTCAGATGCGATCGCAGCGGATGAATGCAGGGACAAACCACCACACCCCAAACACTGACCATGGACACAGTGCAGCTACGGTTTCCCTGCTATCACCCATGGCTTCGCTCAGGTCCAGAGACACTGCTTCTAGGTCGCAGTGTCCCCAGATTGTCAGCACATACCTTTAGGGCTCGCTCTCATGGACTGATTATTCTAATGACACTAGACTCAAACTCTGATCAGTGCATGAGCCAAGTGTCAATCACTGTGATCCGATTCTCTAGCATGAGAGAATTTTATCACAAGTGCAGAGTGTTCTGTCCCCGCTTAAGGCGAATGAAGGTGCGCAGTAAGTTGTGGTGTGAGAAGTATTACCTTCTTATCCTTGAAGCGAGGCAGACAGGACCAAGTGCAGCTCCGGATGGATGGAGTCAAGCGTGGACGCAGAGATGAATCAGCGGTGGTTTATTGATCCGTACCAGAAGACAGTAAGGTGATACAGTGCAGATGGTACAAGAAGCAGCAGGGTGATTGTCTTGTGGGTGTTCACCCCTGGAGCCACTGCTGAGCTGCTGCTGGTCAAAAGACTTTGCCTTCTGCAGCCCAAGAATATGTGTCCTTCTCACAATGGTAGCTAGAGTAAAATGGATGCCAGGAAGTGAGGTAGTATACAAGGCTGCAGAACACTCCCACATCCTAGAAAAAGCATAAAAGGAGGAGCGAGGGAGTGACACAAAGCTACTGGTCAGCAGGTGGCAGCAGACAAGCATGACACAGATAACAATGAAACAGTGGATTGAACTATATGAAGATATTAAGGGAACAGCACACTCCCCATCTGAAATTCACTTTGGGGATTTCACTACTAGAGTCTATGGCTAAAACAACCTGTAAAGAAAAAGCATGTTACATGCAACATTAAACATAAGTCAAGTCTGTATCGAAGAAGACTCAAGGTTCGAGACTTGTCCTTGTCATCCGGTAGGAATGCTCTTGACGAGTAACAACGGAACAAGTTCATGGATGGGTCTTGTGAAGATCTTTGTCCATAAAGGCGACGATGCGCTCTCTCATTTTGGGCTTGTTGTTCATGGTACGCTGAAGAGAGTGAAATCTAGACAGAACTTGTTCCTGATTGTTTGGGAGTCTTACCCTTGTTGTTCTGAAGGGTAATGGAGAAACCCAGTGGTTTGTTTTGTCTTTAGAGAACTCACAGTCCATTATTTTGATAAATTCTTTATCCTCTACTGACAGGGCTACCTTGTCATGATCATTAGCTGTGTGGAAGACTGATCTTCCCAAGTCGTCGATACGTAGAGAAGTAATGCCAATTGTTTGTGCGGGACCTGGAGATATCTCTTTCACCCCGTAATGAAGAGGACATGGCTTGATAAGGGTAGTGCGTCCATCCCCGTGTACGTAAGTCGTGAAGGAATTCATCTCTGAACTATTTGCACATACATTCCCTATGACTACCCATCCTAAGTCCAGTCTCTGGGCGTATGGTGCATAGTCGGGCCCATTACACTGTTGACGCACCTTGTGTACTCTTAGATTGTCTCTGCCGAGCAGGAGCAGAACCTCTGCATTGACATCCATAGGAGGAATAACACTGGCCAGGTGCCTCAAGTGTGGTTGGTGAAGTGCGGCTTCGGGAGTAGGAATCTCGTCCTTGTGATTAGGTATTTGGCCACATTCAATAAGAGTTTCAGTGTCTCCATTGATAGGAGAAGCAATGAATCCCCGTGCTCTCCTGCCACTAGTCTCTATGACTAGGTAGTCTACCTGAACAGGTATTTAAGGTGTAGGGTTCTGATGGACCTTTAATACCAAAAGCTTCAAAGAACTTGGGTCCTGCCAAAGACCGGTTGCTTTGGTCATCTATTATGGCATACATCTTCACTGCCTTTTCGGGAAGTCCTTCCGGATAGACCTTGATTAGACATATTCGGGCACAACTCTTCTCCCTTTGACCTTCACCACATACCTCAGAGCATGAGCATGAGATGGCTGCGGCGGTGTTAGACTGATTCTGGCGTGACTTGGAGTGGGAGCGATGGCAGAGACTGCAGTCGGTGAATCTCTGGCGAACGGGGTTGGGTGCATAGCTGAGGTGTGTTCTCCTCACACTTGATGACAGCTTCACAGTCTTTGGCCATATGCTCCACCGAAGCGCAGCATCTGAAACATACCCCCAGCTCGGTGAGGAATTTATTGCGCTCCTGAAGGGCCTTGGACCTGAACCCTCTGCACTGCAACTACTCAGTGAGTGAGGTTTCTTGTGAATGGGACATTCCTGATTGAAGGACTTGTCTCCCGATGATGGGGTGTACTGTGTACCGGTGGATACCACAGGTGGTGGGAGATTAGTCTTTCTTACACTCACAGAGTTCTCAAAGTCTCTACGTTTCTGTATGACACCTTCATACTTCGATGATGGTGTTGTTGAAGTTGCAGTGTTAAGCTGTAGGAAGTCAAGGCTGGGGTCGTTCCTCATCTGGGATTGGTCGTCAATGAACCTGCAGAAATGGATGAATGGGGGAAAGGTGACGTCATGCGCTTTCTTGTACCTTGTGACTGACGTTGCCCACTTCTCCTGCAGACTGAACGGTAGCTTCATCACGATTGGGTTCACTCCATGTGCTGTATCTAGATAACACAAGCCGGACAGACGTGGGTCCCTTTTTGCGAGCTCCAGCTCCATGTGCAAATCACTTAAGTCTTGAAGCTTGTGGACCTCCTTGAGGTTGATCTTTGGGACGTTCTGAAGTCTCTTGAATAGGGCCTTTTCTATTGCTTCTGTGCTGCCAAAGGTGCGTTCCAGTCTTTGCCAGGCAGCAGCGAGACCTGCTCCTGCTTGTCCCACATAAACAGTTCTAAGGTTCTTGATACGGTTTGTAGAATCTGGACCCAACCATTTGATCATGAGGTCGAGCTCCTGTTCTGCGGTGAGACTGAGGTTGGCGATTGCTGCCTTGAAGGTTGCCTCCAAGCCCTGTAGCTCTCTGCACAATCATCAAATTTTCAAAGGCTGGTGTTGATTAGCTCTCTGCTCACCATAAACCTGGCAAACTCCGACATATTGGATTCCTTTTTTTAACCAATAAATTTTTATTCAGTAAAGAAAGAGTTTCGGTTTACAGAGACAAGTGAATACGATCTGATTCCCCAAAACATGGGATCAGGCCGATACATAAAGTCATTACAAATTAAACACTTACAAAAAGTAGACAATATAAAGAAAGAGAGAAAGTAAACAAAGGAAGGTTAATGGGGAAGATAGGGGGGTGGGGATGGGGAGGAGGTACCCGAACGGATCTCACGGCAACTTAGTCTATGTTGTCCCGGCGGGACAACGGAGTCCTGTTCCATCAGCTCCTAGCCCCCCCGGTCTTATAAGGGGACATCATCCCGAGGGGGGCGTATGAAGGGCGTAGCATCTCCGGTGGGATTGGGGAGGCCTGCGGGTGAGCGGCCCATACCTCCCACCTGTTTTTAACCGAGGACTTTGTAGGCTTGTCCAAGGCTAGGAAAAATTCCTGGTGGAATATCCAGTTGACTTTTCCAATGACCTCCTGTAGAGTGGGCGGGAAAGGAGCCTTCCATTTTGCGGCCAGGCAAAGCCGGGCTGCTATGAATATGTAGGCCACTGTGCCCCTGACGGGCGAGGGAAAGTCTTGTAGACCTATGTTTAAAATCAGAAGCTGTGGCGGGAGACTTTGACGTATCCCCGTCACCGAGGACACCAGGCTCGTGACCGAAGACCAAAATGTGCCTAGTTTAGGACAAGACCACCACATGTGGGCCAAGCTTCCTTGTCCTCCACATTGCCTCCAACACAGTGGGGACAAATTTTTTGAGAAGCGTGCCACCCGAATAGGGGGGATGTACCACCTAAGGTGTATTTACTTTAGGCTTTCGGTGTGGTTGACACATCTGGTGGCCCGCCCCAACTCTGATACTGCCGCATGCCACTCCTCTACAGGGGAAGAGAACCCAAGGTCTCTCTCCCAAATTTTCATATATGGGAGCTTTATCATCAAAACGCCCCCCACCAAGTCTTTGTAGATTTTTGACATGCCTTTGGTCTTGGTTGAGTCTGATAGAACAAAGTTTAGCAAAGCCGGTTGGTCTGGGCCAGAGGCCCGGCTGTTGAAATGTGGGCCTGATCTGAGTAAGTGGTCCAGCTGACAGTACTGGAGGAAGGCAGGTCGGCAAGATGGGTGGGAGTCACAAAGGGACTCAAAGGGGATAATCCGACCATCTCTCAGGAGGTCTTCCAGAGTTGACAGGCCCGCCTCCCGCCACCACCGCAACTGGAGCGTGGGAATTAAGAGTTTCAAAGCGTCCAGGGTTATGGTACCCGGAGGAAGCCTCGTCCAGGCGCGAGGGACCGTCCTCCAATACGTGAGGAGGGTCTGAGCAGAGTCTAGGCAGTGGGCCCGTCCAACTGGATGTATGGATTCGGCCGCCAGGAGGTCTCGTAGGGAACCGCCCTCCAAATACTCGGTTTCAATAGAAACCCATTTAAGTTGTTTTGGTGCATGCCACCAGGATTTGGCCTCCTCCAGGATCAGAGCCCTGTGATATTCCCATAAGTTAGGCAAACCCATCCCCCCGGAATGGAAGGGAAGGTACATGATTTCTCTAGCAACTCTCGGGGTCCTTCCTGCCCAGACAAACTTGTTAACAATAGTTTGTAGTCTATTAATCATCTGTTTTGGTATTTTAAGGGGGACGCACCTAAAGACGTATATTATTTTTGGCAGTAACATCATCTTCAAGGTATGTAGTCTCGCTATCCAGGAGAGCCTAGGGATATTATAGAGCGCTATGTCGGCGTTTATTTTTGCAATAAGCGTATCTAGATTGAGCCTGGTTAGTAGTGAGGAGGGGGCTAGTTTTATGCCCAAGTAGGAGATTCCCTGCCGCGACCATTTAAAGGGTAGGGCCCCAGACAAGGCCAAAATTTCCCCCTCCGCGACGTTGAAAGGCAAAACCTCAGATTTTGAGGCATTGAGCTTATACAAGGAAACTGCAGAATAATTCCGCAGAGTTTCCATGATTGTTGGGAGAGAGACGGGCAAATCAGAGAAGGTGATGATTATATCATCGGCGTACAGGCCAATGGTATGTGTCTCCCCACCAATCGTAATGCCCGTGATCCCCGGTGCGGTGCGTATTTTTTCCGTAAGGGGCTCGACTGCCAGGGCGAAAATCACCGGTGAAAGTGGGCAGCCTTGTCGGGTTCCATTTGTGATCTGGAAGGCAGGCGAAAGAAAGCCAGAGACCAAAACCCTGGCATTGGGACAGGAGTACAAGGATAAGATGGCCGAAAGAAAAGGGCCCATAAGGCCAAATTTCCGAAGGACCGCTTCCAGGTATCCCCAGTGCACCCTGTCGAACGCTTTTTCGGCGTCTAGGGACAGGAATGCACCAGGTACACCTTTCAGCTCTAAGGATTTAATGAGATTAATCATCCTCCTCGTCCCATCTTTCGCCTGTCTGCCAGCCACAAATCCGACTTGATCCGGGTTGATCAGCTTGGGGACCACCTCCAACAGCCTGGACGCCAAGATCTTAGCAAAAATTTTCAAATCACAATTTAGTAAAGATATGGGTCGGTAGTTTTCGGGCAAGTCCGGTGGTTTCCCTGGTTTGGGGATAGTGACAATTGTGGCCTGTAATTGAGAAGGGGCGATTGTACCCGTCTCTCTCCACTGGTGGAATGTCCGTAAAAGGAACGGGGCCAGAGTTCTCCCAAAAGTACGGAGATATTCATTCGGGAGGCCATCCGGACCAGGGGCCGAATGGAGTTTAGTGGCCTCAATTGCCCGGAGAACCTCCGACAAGATAAAAGGGAGATTTAACTTCTCCATGTCTGTTGGGGAGATGGATGGCAAGCTCAAATCTTTTAAGAAGACGTCAATCAACGCCGCAGAGGGTTGGGGTGTGGTTGGGTCCTCCCTGAGGTTATACAGCTTAGAGTAAAATTGTTGGAAGACGGCGGCAATGTCGTTAGGGTTTTTAACTGTTTGGCCAGATTCATTTTTTATGTTGTTTATGACTGAGCGTGCCTCCCTCCTCCTCAGTCTTTTAGCCAGCAGAGCCCCTGTCTTGTCTCCCGACTCATAAAATGCCGTTTTGGACCGTCGCAGGTATTTTTCATGTCGAAGGAGTAGGAGAGAGCGCAGTTGAAGCCTTATTGTGGATAACTGGGTAGCAGTGTGGGGGCTAGGATTGGACTTGTTTAAGTCCTCCAGCTGTTTGAGCTGTGTTAGCAGCGAGTCCTGCTCCCTCTCCCGCGCCCTTTTTATCTGCGAGGCCTTCTGGAGGAAGATTCCCTGACGTAGGCCTTGTGAGCGACCCAGAGGGTTTCCTCCGAGACCAGGCCGTTGTCATTAATGTGAAAAAAGTCAACAAGTCGGGAATTAACTTCGTCCACCAGGCCCGGGTCCGAGAGCAGAGCCCTATTTAATCTCCAGGAGAAAGGGGGAAGAGGGCGGGCACCCAGGGACAACTCGAGGGACACCGGGGCATGATCAGACCACGTGATCGTCTCCACCTCCGCACAGGCACAGGCCAGCAAGGTCTTGTCATCCACTAAAAAATAGTCCAGTCTAGAATAGGACCTGTGCCTGTGGGAGTAAAAGGAGTAGTCCCTTTCGGTCGCGTGAAAGTAACGCCAGGGATCATGCATGTGGTACTCTTTGCACACGAGGCCAGACTCCCCGACCCTCCCCGGTGCCCCCTTGAGCAATCCAGTCCTCTGTCCGGTACCAGATTGAAGTCCCCACAGATTATTTTATAGCCGGCCGAAGGGCCATCTATTCTGTCAAGTATAGAGCGCAGGAAGCGCAGTTGGCCCACGTTTGGAGCATATACTGAGGCCAACGTCATCATATTGCCCGCTACAACACAAGATAGGACTATATATCTGCCTGCCGGATCCGTGTCAACCTTCAGAAGGGAGAAGTCCACTGAATGTCTGACAAAGATACACACACCCGCTTTTTTTTCGGGTGCGTTGGCGAAGAACGCCACTGGATAAAGCCTGTGCTGCATCCTGAAGTTGTCACCTACGAGGAGGTGCGACTCCTGAATGCAGATAACATCAGCCCTCAATCTTTGTGCATCCCTCCACAGAAGGGAGCGTTTGAAGGGGGAATTCAGCCCCCTTACATTGTAGGAGACAATTTTCATGTTATGTTAAAAGAGCTATGGTATCGCTCACCTGAATGATGTGTCCGGGTCCGTCGGGTGACTCTGAGGGAGGAAGAGGATAGGGGGGGCAGGGGGGAGAAGACATGGGGGGGGAGGAGGGGTACAGGGAGGAGGGGGGAGGGGAGAGAAAAAAAATAGCAGAAGAAGAAAACACACATAGAACATATATGTAAACAAGAAAAAGTAGCACAGGCCCACATGGGGCCCCTCTGTCAGGGGGGGGAAATTGTAAAGGGAGCAACGCTCTCCCATCTTCCAGCACAGATGAAATCTACAGATCTCACTGGACTGGAGTCAGTGTCTCTTCAACGGAGAGGAAGAGAGAAAGAGAAAGTTCTCCATCAGAGGTCCTGGAAGTGTCCCGAGGACGCCGGTTAAGTCTAAGAATCAAGTAATCCTTTCCAATTCTGGGGGAGTAGACGGGGTCCCGTCTCTTCTAGGTGAACGTTGGGGGGTCCCCTTAGGACTAGTAATCAAGTTCCATTGCCGGAGCGCTTTCCCCAAATGGCTAGGGAATATGAACAGCTGGTTGGATCCCTTGTATCTGAATTTGACGCGAACAGGTGTGCCCCAGCTGTATGTAATTCCTTTGTCCCTTAGGACCTTACAATGGGGAGCAAACTCTCGTCTGCGGGCCAGGGTGCCCGGGGACAAGTCCGGGAAAGTCAGGATGTTCCGGTAGGGATCCGGGAGTGAGGAGCTTAGTCGGGCCGCCTGCATGACCTGGTCTCTGGTTTTGGGGCTGTCAAATGCCACTAGGATGTCCCGGGGCAGGGATTTATTAATATGTGGTGGCTTTGGGAGACGAAAAATCTTCCCAATCTGAGAGTCAGTGTGGGGGATATCTGGAGTAAGTACCTTCAAAAATCGCAGCACAGTGTCCCGCAGATCCTCTCCATCTCCAGCCTCCTGGAAGCCTCTGAATCGCAGGTTTGCCGCTCTGGCTTTATCCTCCATGTCCCACATCTTCAATTTAAGCTGTTTAATGTCACCCTCCATAGTTGAGTAGTCATCTGCGAGCTCATTATGAGCGGCCGCGTACTCCGCCATCTTTTCTTCCATCTGACCAGTGCGCTCCCCCAAGGCGTCTAGGTCCTCTCTGAGCCCTCCTAACATCCCCCGGATATCATCCAGGAGGGACTTCTGGAGGGAGCCCAGCACCTCAGTGAGGAAGTCCTGGGTCACCAAGGTTTCCCCCTTCTACCCCGCAGCCCCGCTCCCAGAGCAGCGAGGGGAGCGCGCACCAGCTGCAGCAGGAGAGGACTTGGAGGGGGATGGCGCCATGCGCGGCTTCACCGGGGGCCGCTCTGGCGGGAAGAAGTCCGTGACCCTGGCGGACTCACCCCGACGCCGGGAAGAGTTTCTGGGCATCGCCGCTGAAGTAGGGGAAGGTCCCAGCAGTGTTTCAGGGGGAAAGGAGCCTGAGTTCAGTCGATATTGCCGCTTTTCCTCGGGTCTCGTCCAGGAGCTCAGGAAAGTGCGTCTGGCGCCATGAGCTCCCAAGCCACGCCCCCCCGACATATTGGATTCCTCACTGCTTGTTGCCACGACAACTTGTGATGCCCTTTGGACGTGAGGGTTGCCTGGCGTGAAAGGATGAGATGTTTCCGGGTAGAATGATGTTGCGGCAGGGTTGAGCTGTGGTTTAGCCTCTGTAGATTCTGATGACTGCTGTTCGAGCTGTGGAGGAAGACGGAGAAATGATTGGTAGCGAGCTTGCTGTAGTGACTTCATTTGAGAAGGCAACTTCTGGTGACTGTCATTAACTTGCTCAGGTGCCGTGGTAGAGCTGACTTGGAGATCTCAGCGTTGTTGGCTTGGACTGTGATGTAGCCTGGGGTTGACTCAGCTAACTGGTTCAGCACAAAGTCTCTGGTGCGATCAACCGGATCGTCTGTTTCCTGCGGTGGGGAGTGAACTGGATCAGGACATTGGCTCAATGCTTGCTCGAGTAGCTTCACTTCAGCTAACGCGACTTCCTCTTCCATCCTTGAACGAAGAATCTTTATCTGAACCTCTGCTTCTGCCCTCTTGGCCTCCGCTTCTGCCCTCTTGGCCTCCGCTTCTGCTTCCCTTTCTGTGAAGGAACGTCTCACTTTGGATTGTTCTGATCTTATACGAGCTTCTAGTATTCTGTCACTCAGGGATAAGCTTCTTGAGGATGATGCTCTTGATGACCGAGAGGAGTGTCTAGATGAGGTTGTTCTGTGAGATCTAGTTTCCTGCTGTTGAGAAATGTGGTATTCTGCTTCGTCTTTGACATTTTGTACCTTGGTGTCTCTCTCCCTGTATATCGATTCTGCCTTGCTCAGATCTGAAGGGGCTTCGTCAATGTTGGAGCCTTTTAGGAAGGTAGTGTACCTTGTAAACAGCCTCTGGTATTTTTCATGAGCTGTGTTCAGTTGTTCAATGGCGGCTTGTAAGTTTGCAGTGTCGCCTAAAGAGGACTGAAGTCATGACATGTGGCAAGAAACACGTTCCCATAGTTCTTCAAGGTTGTCACATAATTCATCCTTCGTATAGTGATAGTTTTCAATAACCTTTATTGTTGGTTTTGGTTGCGCAACTTGATCTGCCGGGAGCGTGGATTCTGTTTCCTGCTCTTCATCGTGGATAGTGTCAGGTTGTGTTTGTTCTTTTTCAGTGGTTGGAGACTGTGCAAGGTCTTTTTCGGCCATTTTGATTTAAGGTGCGCTGTCTCTTTAAGAAACTAAACTTTTCGATTGGGGTCTGGAAATCGCAGTGCGGCTCCGTTAAGACACCATAATAAGATTTCCAAGGTGTTTTAGAAGAATTGTGGGGTTTTCCAGTCCGACAATTTGCAGCAATGTGGCATAGGATGGAGGGAAACTTTGGGTGCATAAACTGTTCCTTTACAATGCAGAGATGTGATTCAGGCCAGGTGGATGAGAGGGATCCCCTAGCACTTATCCAGGCGAGCGCTGTTGCTGGACAGATTCCACAGTGAGGTGCTGAATTCTTAGGGAGTCTGTAGCTGGATAATGAGTTTAAGGCAAGTGTTTTTGGCTGGTTCAAAGCAGTCTTTTGACTGTTCTGTCCCCGCTTAAGGCGAATGAAGGTGCGCAGTAAGTTGTGGTGTGAGAACTATTACCTTCTTATCCTTGAAGCGAGGCAGACAGGACCAAGTGCAGCTCCGGATGAATGGAGTCAAGCGTGGACGCAGAGATGAATCAACGGTAGTTTATTGAACCGTACCAGAAGACAGTAAGGTGATACAGTGCAGATGGTACAAGAAGCAGCAGGGTGATTGTCTTGTGGGTGTTCACCCCTGGAGCCACTGCTGAGCTGCTGCTGGTCAAAAGACTTTGCCTTCTGCAGCCCAAGAATATGTGTCCTTCTCACAATGGTAGCTAGAGTAAAATGGATGCCAGGAAGTGAGGTAGTATACAAGGCTGCAGAACACTCCCACATCCTAGAAAAAGCATAAAAGGAGGAGCGAGGGAGTGACACAAAGCTACTGGTCAGCAGGTGGCAGCAGACAAGCATGACACAGATAACAATGAAACAGTGGATTGAACTATATGAAGATATTAAGGGAACAGCACACAGAGAGGATAGAGAAGCTAACTTATCCATCTTCTCCACCGTCTACTCCATTGTCTGTGTGTGCGTACATAGGGCTGCACACGAATAACATCAGAGTGCTGTCCGATTTTCTTAAACTCATCCATAGACTTGTGGAGGTGCGTATGGTCCACTTTATGGAGCCACTCACAGCACGCTGCGATTGTTTTCTCCTACCAATTCGGCATGAGAAAAAAAAACGCTCACCGGAACTATCCCGTAGTATAAGATTGGGCTGAGGGATATCCGATAAAAACTTCATCAGTCCAGTGACCAGAACCATGTGTCATTGTATGATTTTCTGATGGCGCTCTGCTCAATTCACCTGACTGTTACAGCTTTTTACAGGACGTAACTAGTGATGAGCGAGCACTAAAACGCTCAATGCTCGTGTCGAGCATCTCGAGATGCTCGGGTGCTCGACCGAGCACCGAGCCCAATGTAAGTCAATTAGTGACAGGCTCCGCCCACAGACTTCCGGCTATAAAATGAGTGTTTCTGGGAAAGGGCGGGAGGGTGGGCTTTTTCAAATCGTCGCAGCATACAACACCTTGCTGTGCCCCCCAGAGGGATCCTAACACTTAATATGCTCTCTGTGAGGTGCCAAATCACTGTGTGCACTGAAGGGAGCAGTGTATTTGTGTCAGATCGATAATTATTAGTGAAGAGTCCGAGCATCTCGGCGGTACTCGGTGCTCGCCGAGCATCCCGAGTACCGGGATACTCGTGTAAGTAACGAGTAGCGCCGAGCATGCTCGCTCATCACTAGACGTAACGGTTCTGTAGGCAGGGCACATCGTGGCATCATGACTGGTGCTAGAGCACCCCACACATCCGCATGTGCAGGATTCTGATGAGTGATAGCAGGTATCAATGATCTAAAGGGATATATATTCCCATCTCCAAGAACCTGTCACAATACGTAGTAGGTGTAATAATGATAATATTAGCAAATCCCTCCAATTAGAAGAGCAGTACAGTTTTCCTGATTAGCTGTCTCTTACCTCATGTGCAGTGCATTGCAGCTTATGTATCCATGGTTACGACCACTCATATAGTGACAGTTAGGGTCTCATGGTCGTATTCTTGGATACCTGACCTACTGCCAGTCCTGCTCTTGAGGTAAGTAACACAGCTAAGCATGAGAACTATACTTCATTTCTATTTGGAACTATTTGCTAATATTATTATTATTTTATCTACTACATATTGGGTGGGATATTCAAGATGGGAATACCCCTTAAATTATCTTTAGTGAATCCAAGCCGCCATGTAATATTACATTTACCCAAGACACCTCTATTCGAGGGTGTTCTCAAGTTTAACAGATATCCCTTAACCACAGGATAAATTTCAGATTTCTGAGGTCTGATTGTCATGCCCCCACCCAGGGCCGGCCTTAGCATAAATGGTGCCCTGTACAAAACTGCCTTTTGGTGCCCCCATCCTATTGATTTTTGTACCCAGATTCCCAGGACACAAATGGGAACAGGACGCCATTTTTATATTCTAAAATAATTTATTCACATATATTGTACAATAAACTCTTCCAAATTTATGCCCAGGAATATTCAACTCAAATTCATATTAATTCCACTATGTCTGAATTTACACTAAAAGGGATAATCTAATTCTGTATATTTATACCGTATCTATGGATATTACATAATGGATGGTACATGTGGATCTCACCAATAGGGCTATGTGATTCTGAAGAATGAGGCGCTGACGCTTTATGTGGAGATTGATGGGACTGTTCTGTCATCTCTTGGCTGAGGGCGGCGCTGTTCCTGGCTCTATTGATGGGATCAGCATCTACTATACGTTTCTCCTAAATCCTGTAGATCTGCCATAAATATACAAAACTAGAAATAGGCCTGGTGCTATTGCATCGGGAGTGCGGTGAAATGAACAGGTGCCGTAGAAATAGCAGCTGAATAGTACAGTCCTCTTCCCAGAAAGTACGCTGTTGTTGCGGGATTTATATGGTGTATACGGTGGCTCAGTGGTTAGCGCTGTATACGGTGGCTCAGTAGTTAGCATTGTATATGGTGACTCAATGGTTAGCATAGTATACGGTGGCTCAGTGGTTAGCACTGTATGGTGGCTCAGTGGTTAGCACTGTATACGGTGGCTCAGTGGTTAGCACTGTATACGGTGGCTCAGTGGTTAGCACTGTATACGGTGGCTCAGTGGTTAGCACTGTATATGGTGGCTCAGTGGTTAGCACTGTATATGGTGGCTCAGTGGTTAGCACTGTATACGGTGGCACAGTGGTTAGCACTGTATATGGTGGATCAGTGGTTAGCACTGTATGGTGGCTCAGTGTTTAGGTGACTCAGTGGTTTGCATTGTTTGGTGGCTCAGTGGTTAGCATTGTATGGTGGCTCAGTGGTTAGTATTTTATGGTGGTTCAGTGATTAGCACTGTATGGTGGCTCAGTGGTTAGTACTGTATATGGTGGCTCAGTGGTAGCATTGTATACAGAGGCTCAGTGGTTAGCATTGTATGGTGGCTCAGTGGTTAGTATTTTATGGTGGTTAAGTGATTAGCACTGTATGGTGGCTCACTGATTAGCACTGTATGGTGGCTCAGTGGTAAGCATTGTATACGGAGGCTCATTGGTTAGCACAGTATACGGAGGCTCAGTGGTTAGCACAGTATATGATACCTCAGTAGTTAGCACAGTATACGGTGGCTCAGTCATTAGCACTGTATACGGTGGCTTAGTCTTTAGCACTGTATACGGTGGTTCAGTGGATAACAGTGTATGGTGGCTCAATGGTTAGCACAGTATATAGTAGCTCAGTACTGTCTGGTGGCTCAGTGGTTAGCACAGTAAGGTGGCTCAATGGTTAGCACTGTATACTGTGGCTGAGTGGTTAGCACAGTATATGGTGGCTCAGTGATTAGCACTGTATGGTGGCTCAGTGGTTAGCACAGTATATGGTGGCTCAGTGATTAGCACTGTATGGTGGCTCAGTGATTAGCACTGTATGGTGGCACAGTGGTTAGCACAGTATATGGTGGCTCAGTGATTAGCACTGTATACTGTCAGCGGCGACCAATCAGCGAAGTGCGATTTAAATCACGTGCCAAGAGCGCTGATCGATTGGTCACCACCTACCGCAGCGACCAGTGAAGCGGCGCGCGGCTTGGCAGGAGATTTGAATCCCGCGCCACTGATTGGCTGAGCGCTGTGGGATTCAAATCTCCTGCCAAGCGCGCTCCGCTTCGCTGATTGTCGCCGCCGACCACGGCAACCAATCAGCGCTCTTGGCGCCGCGACTCCAGTGCTGTCTGCTCCTCTCACCTCCTCTAGAGCTGTCTGCTCCTCTCACCTCCTCCAGCGCTGTCTGCTCCTCTCACCTAACTCCAGAGCTGTCTGCTCTTCTCTGCTCCTTCCAGCGTGGTCTGCTCCTCTCACCTCCTCCAGTGCTATCTGCTCCTCTCACCTCCCTCCAGCGCTGTCTGCTCCTCTCACTTCCGAGGGCTCATTAGGCTCATCTAATATTCACTGCTCTGAGTGCAGCGCCCTGGAAGAGAGGAACAGGCAGCACTGGAGGGAGGTGAGTATACAGTTAGGGCCAGAAATATTTGGACAGTGACACATGATCCAAGGCACACCACATCCTCTGTAAAACATGGTGGAGGCAACGTGATGGCATGGGCATGCATGGCTTTCAATGGCACTGGGTCACTTGTGTTTATTGATGACATAACAGCAGACAAGAGTAGCCGGATGAATTCTGAAGTGCACCGGGATATACTTTCAGCCCAGATTCAGCCAAATGCTGCAAAGTTCATTGGACGGCGCTTCATAGTACAGATGGACAATGACCCCAAGCATACAGCCAAAGCTACCCAGGAGTTCATGAGTGCAAAAAAGTGGAACATTCTGCAATGGCCAAGTCAATCACCAGATCTTAACCCAATTGAGCATGCATTTCACTTGCTGAAATCCAGACTTAAGACGGAAAGACCCACAAACAAGCAAGACCTGAAGGCTGCAGCTGTAAAGGCCTGGCAAAGCATTAAGAAGGAGGAAACCCAGCGTTTGGTGATGTCCATGGGTTCCAGACTTAAGGCAGTGATTGCCTCCAAAGGATTCGCAACAAAATATTGAAAATAAAAATATTTTGTTTGGGTTATGTTTATTTGTCCAATTACTTTTGACCTCCTAAAATGTGGAGTGTTTGTAAAGAAATGTGTACAATTCCTACATTTTCTATCAGATATTTCTGTTCAACCCTTCAAATTAAACGTTGCAATCTGCACTTGAATTCTGTTGTAGAGGTTTCATTTCAAATCCAATGTGGTGGCATGCAGAGCCCAACTCGCGAAAATTGTGTCACTGTCCAAATATTTCTGGCCCTAACTGTACATTGACAGATATCACCCATATAACACATGAACATATATAGCACACGGGCAGTGCATGCTCCGTTCGCCTCCCCTCCCCTGGTCCTTGTCTCTGCACTGTCTGCACAGGGGGGCAGAGAGAGTGCACAGGCGGCACAGAGAGAGTGTATAGGAAGAGCAGAGTGAGATCGCACAGGGTAAGCAAAAAGAGAGCGCACAGGGGCAGAGAGAGCACAAGGGCGGGGAAGAGAGAGCGCAAAGGTTGTGACAGAGAGAGCACACAGTGTGGGGCAAAGAGAGCACATGGCGCAGAGAGAGCACACGGGGACAGCAAGAGCACACAGGGGCAGAAAGAGCGCAAGGGGGAAGAGAGAGCACACAGGGCAGGACAGAGAGAGCGCACATGGTGGGACAGAGAGAGAGCACAGGGCGGGACAGAAAGAGAGCACAGGGGGACAGAAAGAGAGCACAGGGCGGGACAGAGAGACCGCACAGGGCGGGACAGAGAGACCGCACAGGGCGGGACAGAGAGACGCACAGGGCGGGACAGAGAGACCGCACAGGGCGGGACAGAGAGAGAGCGCACAGGGCAGGACAGAGAGAGAGTGCATAAGGCGGGACAGAGAGCACACGGGGGCAGAGAGAGATCGCACAGGCAAAGAAGAGAGCACATGAGAGAAGGACAGCGCACAGGGAAAGACAGGTTAATGGAGAGAGAGCACAGGGGGAAGAGACGGCGCATGGAGGGGGGGGGGTGGACAGGGGGGGAGAGACAGCCGCCGTCCCCAACGCCACAGAGCCGCCTCCGTTTGTGATGTCATCTGCATGAAAATCTTTACAGGACGGTAATATACAGCATCCAAAAAATTTATCCTTCACTGCAGGTATCAGTGTAATCAGCGTCGCAGTGACAATATGCCCAGGGCTGTACTGTATAGGAATAACCCTGCTGACAGAATAATATTCCTATGCAGAGCAGCAGATATCACAATACTTACTAAGAAGGGACCAAACAATGACCGATAGAAAGTAACAACGGAGGAGCGAAAGCCCTGATCACAGGAACGGACAATCTGTGGACACAGGAATGACAAACAGCCTCTATACTGATCACTACATACTATATATATACACTGTACAGGTGTATGAGGAGGAGAGCCCTGATCACAGGAGCTGACAATATGATCACACAGGAATGATAAAGAGCCTGTATACTGATCACTATATACTATATATATAAAGATACACTATACAGGTGTATGAGGAGGAGGAGGTGCCCATTACTAGCCCCCACTATGTATGATAGTCCCCCCTTAGTAGCCCCTACTCCAGTACTTGGAAGAAGGAGATAAGGGGACAGTAACAGGCAGCAGCCTGGACTCAGCAGTTTAGTAGAGACAGGAGATCAGTGATCTGGAGGCCTTCCTTCCTTCCTCTCACAGCTCGGTGCTGGGTCGGTGCTGTGTGTGGCTGAGAAACCTGATCCTGCAGCGACCCAGCACAGAGCTCCCAGCACTAAATGTTTCTTATCTCAGAGCCGACACCTATTACTGCTGGGATGAAGATGGCAAACAGCAGTGACCTCCTCACCTCCATAGGAGAGTCCTTGGGTTAGGGGACGCTCCTTCGTTCTGCACAGGCTGGAGGCCAGGAGGAGACTCGCTGGTTCTGGATAGAGGAGGTGCGGTCTACTGCATGGATCATCCTCGTTTTGCTGAGGTACACTGTGCTGTACACAGCACAACAGAATCAGGGCTTTGAACTTAAGATTTGGGCGCAGGAAGGAACAGCGAGGCCCCTGCAAATCAAAGTGACTACTGTCTCCCTGCAGCGCCCCCTGGAGCGTGGCGCCCTGTGCGGCCACACAACTCGCACATGCCTAAGGCCGGCCCTGCCCCCACCAATCCCTAGAACTAGAACTCTGAAGAGCCCAGGCTGAATGGCGCAAAGGTTATTCATGTGCACAATGACTCTATTCATTCTTAATGGGAGCACTGTGCACATGATCAATCTCTGTTTTATTCAGCCAGGGTTCCTTAGAGTACTGTTTCTTGGAATTGGTGGGGGCTACAGTGGTCAGACCCCAGCAATCGAAAAGTTATCCCTCAGATACATGAAAATTTTTAAACTTGAGGTCACCCCTTTAAGTGATATACGAGCATAAATACAGCATAAACACAAACGTTTGGTCAATACAGCCCTTCTTCAGTGTGCAGACTGCTGTAAGAGGAAAGCCTGGAGCAGTAGCATGCGCTGTGTATGAGCCTGGGAATCCATCATTGTAACGCTGCTTTACAGCTTGATTTCAGGATCTGGGGCCGCACTAAGAATTTTGCACAGGGCCACAATTTGTCTAAAACCAGCCCTGTGAAGGCCTTGGAGTGTGATTGATTGTGTGGACGGTGTCTTTTATACAGCTAATGAATTCAAAAAGGTGCAATTAATACAGGTAATGAATGCAGAGTAGGAGGGCTTCTTAAAAAAAAGCTAACAGGTCTGGAAGAGTAAGATTTTTGACTGGTTAATAGGGGATCAAATAATTTTTTAAGGCAAAAAAATGCAATTTAATAATAATAATAAAATCATACAATGTGATTTTCTAAATGTTTTTAGATTCCGTGTTTCACAGTTGAACTGTACCTATAATAGAAGTTACAGACCTCTCCTGTCACGTACGGACAGGCTAAATTTCTGCCGCGCGGCGTCACACCAAAGGACAGCAGGACAGGAAAAAAGGGAAGGAATAGCAATAGAGAGAGGGGGATAGGGACACCTCCTGACACTGGCCTGTGTCTGTCCCTTACTATCCTAACTACCCTAAGCAGGGCCTTGCCCCTGTCTGTCACCTAAGGCAACCCTGGCTAGTGCACTGGCCAGCAAGCGCACTATCCTGGACACTGCAGATAATAAAACACAAAGTAGGTAAGACAGGGGGAACAACAATAAGGATACTTGATTTCGGCTACAGAACTCCAAGGCAGAGAAAGGAGGTCACCAGGAATAACTTCAGCAGAGAAAGGGGGTCACCAGGAATAACTTCAGCAGCAGAAGAGCACTATTTACAGACTGCACAATGGTCAGGGAGATAATTAACTCAATCAATGGCATCAGGTGATGGGTCATGTGACTTTTTAAAGGGTGGAGGAATGGTCATCAACCACATCACCAGATTTAAAATAGCAGGTGCAAAGGAAAAACTGACATTAACTCTTAAGGTACCGTCACACGCCGCATTCTCCCCTGGGAATCTGAAAGGCGATGTGCCGTGAAATTGCCTCACGGTTGCGGTGTACGATTGGGTGTTTTCGTGGCGATAAATCGCCCTTCGGCCGTCGCCTGATTCCTGAACAGTGCTCAGTAATCAGGCACAATCGTTAAGGTGATATTTCCGTTTTGTGGTGTCTGACAGGGTGATAGTGATGGAAAGAGCGCTGTCTCTGATTTCCCGTAGGCGTGCCTCAGCGTGCTGTAGTCCGCACCCTGTCTGAGATGATTGGTGTGGGCTACTATGTTCCCATTGGCTGTCAGTTGACACCGCGCCATATTTGAAGAACTGTCCGTTCAGCACCACACACATCTTCAGCTACACAACCGTCCGCAAACTCAGTGCAAACTCCGATAGACAATGGTGTCCTGTATTAGCCAGCCTTCCAAAGCAGGCTGACCAATTGTAACGCTGTTGCGTTGTCCAATGAGCGTGTATGGGGCGCAGTATACACCACTGTTCCACGCCTATCTTCTCGCCACGCTGAACATGTACGCCCACATTGCCTTTGAGATTGCGGCATAAGATTGGTTTCGCTGTAGGTGAGGCGATTTCCAGAGCGACACATCGCCTTAGCTTCAGGGCGAAATTGCGGCGTGTGATGCCACCATCGGCGATCTGAGGCTACCACAAAAAACATGAGCACGCACGTTAGATCGCCACATATCCCCAGCCGAGAAGATTGCAGCTTGTGACGGTACCTAAACTGTTCAAAAGGAAATTAACAGCATTTAAAATACACAGACTTCAGAGTAGTCAGCTTGTGACATCTCCAATCTTTGTAGGTGGTAAAACTGGCAAAATAGGCAATGTAATAACCCCTGGTGTAATACAGGGGTTATGTATGGACTCCTTGTGTAATACAAGAGCTATATGATGCACAAACTCTAATATAGGGGCTATGTGAAGCGTCAAGTGTTATACAGGGGCTATGTGTGGGCTCCTCGTGTAATACAGGGGCTATGTGTGGGCACAGGCTGTAATACGGGGGCTATGTGTGAGCTGCTGCTCTAATACAGGGGGCTATGTATGAACTGTCATAATACAGAGGCTATTTAAGGTCTCCTGTTGTAGCACTCGTGACTGTGTGCAGCTTCCTGCTGTATACTGGAGGCAGTGTGTGGCCTCCTGCTGTATACTAGGGGCTGTTGTGCGGCATCCTGCTGTTTATTAGGGTCTGTGTATGGGCTCCTGTTGTATACTTGGAGCTGTGTGTGGGCTCCTGCTGTATACTGGGGGCTGTGTGCAGCCTCCTACTGTATACTAGGGGCTGTGCGGGCTCTTGCTGTACACTGGGCTGTGTGGCCTCCTGCTGTATAATAAGGGCTGTATGTGGCCTCCTGCTATATACTGGGGGCTGTGTGCGAGCTCTTAATGTATACTGGGGGCTGTGTGTAAGTTCCTGCTTTATACTGGGGGCTGTGTGGCATCCTGCTGTATACTAAGGGCTGTGTGCAGTAGGTTGTTAGAAAAATACAAAGAGTTGTCTTAGTAGCTTTGAGGTTTGTGTGGCTGCTGCTTCACTGACAGTTATATCCCAGTGTATGCCACTTTCAAGAAGTCCTTGTCTTTGACAAACTTTGCTAAATGATTCACATAAGCTGTGTTATACTATGAATGTCCTTGGTTGCCTATAGCAACCAATCAAAGGTTGAGCTGTGATTGGTTGTTATAGGCCACCTGATAAATATCCAGGTAAGCAACAAAATGCTACCTGACCAAATTAAAGTGAATGGGCAAAATACAGTAAGAATCGGGTTTTAGGGTGCTTTCACATCAGCGGTTTTCGCCGATCGTGGCAGTTGCGGTGAAAAAAACCGCAACTGCCGCAATTACCGCATAACCGCTGCACTTGCGGCACAGTTGCGGCAAGCCCCATACAATGTCTATGCAGGCTTGCAACTGCCGCGATCGGCGAAAACCGCTGATGTGAAAGGGGCCTTACCTGATCTTCCAAATCAGGAAAAAAAACGCAAGTGTGAAAGGCCCCTTAACTGTCAAAACAGCCAAGGCAGTATCTATTATCTCACATATAGAAACAATAAATAAGGTATTTTTTTTGTCAAATGACTATAAAGCGTTTGGTTAAAATGTCCCCTCAAAACAAAGTCTATGCCGTTCCCTGGGTCAAATAAGGTGGCTGTGCAAAATTTTGTGATTGTAAATGTGACAGTGTGGATTCCTTTAGCGGATATAGTACATTTCCCTCACTATATGTGATGGGGTTACTCACTTAGCTTGGTCCATAAGGTAGCAATAGGAACATATTTCATTTAAAAGTCCAGATGGTTTATTAACTGACTCATAAACCGGCACAGGATAAATCAAACAGGAACCTTCCTTTGGCTTTACAGGAATATAATTACACACGTACGGTATACAGTCCATTTAACTTACAGGTACATCTGCACAGGTTCTGATCCATTTCTCTACAGTAGCATCCCACTGGAGGTATCTCAGCCTTCATTCACAATGACTCCAGTCAGTAGTCACAACCCCTATCACCAAGGTTACCTTTCAGGTTACCATATGCCAGTTTCATTATCACACATGAGACACACCCATGGGAGGAGGTATGTGAATAGCCAGACCCACCCATCTCTCCAGCCATCTGTAAACCTGGCCCTTAAACGCTTTAACAAGACTCGTGGCACTACAGGTCACAGTAGACATTCCAGGTTTACATCCCAGAGGACAGCCACCTCTGTGATATATACAGTGCCTACAAGTAGTATTCAACCCCCTGCAGATTTAGGTGGTTTGATAAGATGCAAATAAGTTAGAGCCTTCAAACTGCAAACGAGAGTAGGATTTATTAACAGAACCATAAATCTTACAAACCAAAAAGTTATGTTGCTCAGTTGAATTTTAATAAATTTTAAACATAAAAGTGTGGGTCAATTATTATTCAACCCCTAGGTTTACTATTTTGTGGAATAACCCTTGTTTGCAATTACAGCTAATAATCGTCTTTTATAAGACCTGATCAGGCCGCCACAGGTCTCTGGAGTTATCTTGGCCCACTCCTCCATGCAGATCTTCTCCAAGTTATCTAGGTTCTTTGGGTGTCTCATGTGGACTTTAATCTTGAGCTCCTTCCACAAGTTTGCAATTGGGTTAAAGTCAGGAGACTGACTAGGCCACTCCATCACCTTGATTTTTTCCCTCTTGAACCAGGCCTTGGTTTTCTTGGCTGTGTGCTTTGGGTCGTTGTCTTGTTGGAAGATGAAATTACGACCCATCTTAAGATCCTTGATGGAGGAGCGGAGGTTCTTGGCCAAAATCTCCAGGTAGGCCGTGCTATCCATCTTCCCATGGATGCGGACCAGATGGCCAGGCCCTTGGCTGAGAAACAGCCCCACTGCATGGTGCTGCCACCACCATGCTTGACTGTGGGGATGGTATTCTTGGGGTCGTATGCAGTGCCATCCAGTCTCCAAACGTCACGTGTGTGGTTGGCACCAAAGATCTCGATCTTGGTCTCATCAGACCATAGAACCTTGAACCAGTCTGTCTCAGAGTCCTCCAAGTGATCATGAGCAAACTGTAGACGAGCCATGACATGACGCTTTGAAAGTAAAGGTACCTTACGGGCTCGTCTGGAACGGAGACCATTGCGGTGGAGTACGTTACTTATGGTATTGACTGAAACCAATGTCCCCACTGCCATGAGATCTTCCCGGAGCTCCTTCCTTGTTGTCCTTGGGTTAGCCTTGACTCTTCGGACAAGCCTGGCCTCGGCACGGGAGGAAACTTTCAAAGGCTGTCCAGGGCGTGGAAGGCTAACAGTAGTTCCATAAGCCTTCCACTTCCGAATGATGCTCCCAACGGTGGAGACAGGTAGGCCCAACTCCTTGGAAAGGGTTTTGTACCCCTTGCCAGCCTTGTGACCCTCCACTATCTTGTCTCTGATGGCCTTGGAATGCTCCTTTGTCTTTCCCATGTTGACCATGTATGAGTGCTGTTCACAAGTTTGGGGAGGGTCTTAAATAGTCAGAAAAGGCTGGCAAAAGAGATAATTAATCCACACATGTGAAGCTCATTGTTCTTTGTGCCTGAACTACTTCTTAATACTTTAGGGTGACCAAACAGAATGCTGGTAGTTTGAGGGGTTGAATAATAAATGACCCTCTGAATTAACTTTTAACGCTTTAAAAAAAAAAAAAAATCTTTTTGGCTGCAGTGCATTTCCCACTTCCAGGCTGATCTACAGTCCAAATGTCACAATGCCAAGTTAATTCCGCATGTGTCAACCACCTAAATCTGGAAGGGGTGAATACTACTTGTAGGCACTGTACATACAATATAGCCGGTTGCCATATAACAATATATAATAATAAAAACATTTTGACAGGACAAACTTTTTATTAAGATTTACGGTATATGGCTGAATAATAGATGCTATGTAATATTTGGAGAGTCCCTGATGTGCCTAAATGGTGGAAACTCCCAAAAGGTGACCCCTATTTGGAAACTAGACCATTCAAGGAACTTATCTAGTTGTTTGGTTAACACCTTGAACCCCCAGGTGCTTCACAGAATTTTATAACACTGAGCCATAAAAATGAAAGAAATATATTTTTACAACAAAAATGTTGCTTTAATCCCAAATCTTTCATTTTCACAAGGGTAACAGGAGAAAAATGGACCATTCAATTTGTTGTGCAATTGCTTTTGAGTTCTTCAATACCCCTGTGAGGTAGTGTCGGGATTGCAAGACAAACGGCTGTTGGCCCGGTATTAGTTCATACAGTACCCAGAATTATTGATGAAGCACAGCAGTGGCACAAGTCGTCGGATTCCGGGATGCAGCCGGGAACAATGCATAAATCCACCGTTCAGTAACACGGTCCCTTCAGATTAGAAGTTCTCTCCAGTCTAGGTCGCACTGGGCTCCCGGGTTAGGCCGTGTTGTAATAGCACACAGCCTCTCACAGCCCTGACCTGACCGCTCAGCAGCCTCTTCTGCCTCAGCTCAGGCTGAAGCTCTGCACAGAGAACCCCGCCCTGTCTCCTAACCTAGCATTTAGCCAGTGTCTCCCTCCTGGGAGAACCTACAAGACCCGGCCTGGAGTGGAGCGTCCCTCTATCCTACCTTCTATACCGGGTTCAATACGTGACAGTGCACATCCTGGGGGACACATAGCGCCCCTCGCATATGATCCCCCTCACTGGCTCACACCCCATATGTGGGTTTGGGACGCCTGTCTCATTCTTTTATTGAGACTCCATTTTAAATGTGTTTCTGTCCTGTGGCAGTTCAGGAGTTAATGTCAGTTTTCTGGGGCTAGCAGACTCCTTAGTTTCCTTACCAGGTGTGGCCACTCTGTGATTACTCCCATCCTCTTTATATAGTCACATGGTTCCAGCAAGCTTTGCTAGAGATTATTATTATTATTATTATTATTATTTATTTATAGAGCACCATTCATTCCATGGTGCTGTACATGAGAAAGGGTTACATACAGATAAGTTACAAATATAATGAACAAAGTGACAGACTGATACAGAGGGGAGAGAGGACCCTACCCTTGCGGGCTTACATTCTACAGGAAGAGATTAAACATTCCTGGTCAAACTTCCTGAGGTGAAGGAGGTTTTCTGGAGAGCTGACTACTGCTAAGCCGTCTGCTGCAAAAGAGCGAGGCAGCAGGCGTGAAGTTGCCATGTTATTTCCCTGTCTTTCTCCCTCTCCCCTTTGTTTTTCCTTTAGCTGTTAGCTTGGTTGACCAGTGTTCAAAATAGAAAAACTCACCAAAATTGGTCGCTTTTTTTACCCCATGACCAGTGTTCACCCTATCTGATCCCTAAGTAGTCTTAGTTTGAGAGATAGGGACAGTTGCGGAGACTGTATAGGGTTTTTAGGGGACCCAGGTGTCAGCGCTAGTGTTTCTAGGGGTCACTCTCTCTCCTTTGCCCTTAACATCAGGGAATCCTTTTCCCCCCTCGTCGTCCTGCGCTAGGTGTCTCCGCACGCCCAGCATGACAGTAACAAACGACTTTTGAGGCACAGTGCAAAGCTCAGCAGGAAAGGGGCGCCATATTGGATTTCAGATTTTGCTGGAATGGTTTGGGAGAAGCTCCTAAGGTGCCAGAACAGCAGAAATTGTCAACAAAAGACCCTGTTTTACAAACTGCATCCCTCAATGACTTCATCTAAGGGAGCAGTAATAATATTGACACTAGCAGTGGCGCACTCAGAAATTTCCCAAGGTAGGGGTCCAAGAAACACACACCGGCCCTGAAAGGGGGGTGTCACCCCCCAGCACGGTTCCGAGGGGTGGTTTGGGGGAGCGAAGCCCCCTAAAAGCAGCCTCTTTTGTGGGCCCTTGGGTGCTGTGTAATTGTTCCTGTCTCCTGACATAGGGGCCCAGCTCCTTGTGTACTGCACTTCTCAGGGCCGTCCAAAGGGGGGGGTCCAGACACGTAGGTCCCCCCCTTGGGTGCGCCTATGGACACTAGAGGTGTATCACAAACATTTATACTATTGGGTGGTGAAGGAAAAATAATTACATTTTTACCACTAAAATGTTGTTTGAACCCCAGATTTCCAATTTTAACAAACGGAATAGGTAAAAAAAAAGGCCCCATAATGTGTGACACAATTTCTCCTGAACGTGTTAACGCAGCACAGGTGACTATACAATACTGGTTGGCTATGCTGCAGGGCTCAGGAGGGGAGGTATGCCATTTGATTTTTGGAGCACATATTTTTCAAGAATAATTTTCGGATTCCATTTGCAGAACCCCTAAGTGCCAGAAGAGCAGAAATCCTATCAAGTGGCCAAATTTTGGAAATTACACCCCTCTGAGAATTCATCTATGGGTGCAGTGATGATTTTCTCTCTGGAAAACACCCATGAAGCCCAACGCAGTGAATGTTGCAGAATTAAAAATTGACAATAAGCCTGTGTAGTGCCCACTAGATTGTGCCTGGTTCGTTCTTTTGGAGTCAAATACCCTGTAAATTAATTGTTCACATTTTGCTCCTAAAAAGTAATAATGCCCCATATGTGCTCCTTTGACGGTACAATACCCTGAGTACTCCTATATCAAAAATGGTTCTTAAGTGCATACTTAATATTTAATCATGTCTCCTGAATCAACCCCTTATGTACAGCTCCACTATCACAGACTGATTGGCCTACAGCTCCCCTGTCACATCACCGTTGGACTTGGTGACTGTTATCCCTGCCCCATCCAGCAGGGGTCGCCGGATTCCTTCGGCTAGGGGTGCCGCTATTAGGGGGGCCATGTCCTCATCGGGACCTGCTCCTTTGGTTCCTGTCTCTGTCGCTGGGCATCTCCATGTTCTTCCTGTGGGTGATGCTGGTGACAGGAGAGAGGTCCCAGCAGAGGCATCTGCAAGGCATCGGCTTCGTTCTTCTGTCAGAAGTGGTTTGGTTGGTACCAGTCATGCATCACCATCTAGCTTAGGTGTAGGGGCGGTCCGGGTGAGGTTTCTTGGTTTTCCCAGTGATCTAGTTTGTGCTCTGTTAAGATTTCTTCTGATGTTGGCCTTGTTTTTTTGAGCCTTCTACTGCCTGATGATTTTGTACCTTTGCTGCCCCCCTGGTTTTGACGCTGCCTTCTGACTATGTTTTTGGATCCTGATTTTTGTACTCCCTGACCTCCTAGTCTTTTCCTTCCCGGTGGCCTCCCTGCTCTAGTCTGCTGCTCACCTATAGGCAGCTACCTCTTGGGCTCTGCTGTAATTCCAGATCCCTGTATAGGGGTAAAGGGTCTTGGAGTTCTCGGGGTGCTCCCTTACCGACTCCTAAGCCTTTGCAGTGGACGGTCGCCACATCCCCCAAAACAATGGCCAACAAACTGTTTAATGGTCATCATAGTAGCACTCATATCATATAATGGCCTCCAAAGTAGTCCCCACACTCTATGAGGACCTCCAAAGTAGCCCCCACACTCTATGAGGACCTCCAAAGTAGTCCCCACAGTTTATGACAGCCTCCGACAGTAGCTCCCACGCTGTAATAACCCCCACATTAGCTCCCACACTGGATAATAGCCCCCACATTAGCTCCCACTCTTTATAATGACCCTTACACTGTATAATGACTCCCACACTAACTCCCACACTTTGTAATGACTCTGACAAACTTAAATTTATATAACTAGTATTCTTTTTTTAACACTGTTTTTATTCATTTCACATATCTTAAATGACAAAAGACATTAAAAAAACAACTTTTAGAGACTTCCGGTTCTGGCCTGCATGAGGACGCAGGAGTGAGGCTGAGCTCCCGGCGCCCACAGCAATAAGCTACATACACCGCGACATTACCGGGCAGCCTCTTACCGGAGATGAGTGCCAGGAGATCCGCGGCAGCAGCGGCGCAGACTGGCCGCATGGAGAAATGGATCCGGAGCGCCAGGAGTGAGGCGGGTGCACAGCGGCCGCAGAAGGAGATCTCACCTAAGATGGCGGCGGGTGGAGCGCGAGGGGAGAAGAGGAGGCAAGTTGAAATGAGGGAGAGGAATATGGGAGAGGCACAAGGCGCTGTTGGAGGAGGAGGGGAGGATGAAAGCGGAGAGGGAGACACAGGAGTCCTATCTCAAGATATGCCACAAATAGATTACACTCGGCTAGCCAGGGAAGCATCAGCCTACTTAGCAGCAGACCTCAAAGACACTATCAAAGATGTTCTGCAGGAGGCTCTGTCTGGACTGCAGTCAGCTTCATCCCAATGAGGCCAGGATAAATGAACTGGAACAAAGACTGTCCAACTCTGAGGATAGAATAATCCAATTGGAAAACCAAGTATCCGACCTTATCTGTAAATCTGATCTCATTAAAGACAAAATGGAAGATCTGGAAAACAGATCAAGGCGCAACAACTTGAGAATAGTAGGGCTCCCTGAACATATCCTCCATAATGATCTCAATGACATCTGTGAAAAGGAATTGCCAAGAGCCTTGGGATTTCCTCGCTTATACAGAGTAGAGCGTGCACATAGAGTGGGGACACCCCCAATTGCTTCACCCAGACAGAGTGGCAATGCTGACTCCGCAAAGAATCCCCGCAGTGACATTCATAGATCTCCACACCAGGTAGTGGTGCGCTACCTCGACTTTAAAGATAAAGAACAGCTACTACAGACATTTAAGGGTCTACGCCGACCCTTGATAATCCGTAATTGCAAAATAAGGCTATATGGGGACTTTTCCGTTGAAGTCTCTAAGAGACGTAAAGCCTTTAGCCCAGCTTGCAGCATCCTGTTTAAAAGAAATATTCGCTTCCAGCTAATGTTCCCGGCAATACTCAAATACAGAGGCCCGGATGGGAGAATCAGGACACACCATGACCCCCAGGAGGCGCTGAGAGAATTATCACAAAAAAATTCTGAGAAACGCACCCCTAATGACCGGAGAGAAACTTCCATGAGGGATGGAGGGGACGAATCACCACGGGGGGAGGAGAGGAGTGAGGAGGTCCCATCTAAGACCCCACGAATCAACCAGACCACCCGAGAGAGGTCCCTGACACGGACGCCTTCGGAGGTTCCCAGGAGGTTATCCAGCGAACAGAGATGAACACCGACAACAAGGAAGACCACCGATTTCTAGGAGGATGACAGGAGGTCTCGAGATGACACACGCTGAACTTGCACCCGGCTATCTTGACATTGATGTAACGGAAAGAATCCTAGAAGCAGTAGAAGCAGGAGGGGATGGAGGCAGAGGAGGGTGAGAGCGACTCCTACCACCTCTTCCAGCACTCCCCACACCCCCCCTTTTTTTTTTCTCTTTCTCTCTCTCTTTCTTCTTTTCCCCTCTCTTCTATACATTTATCACTCTTTTAGTTCCCTCCTCTCTCTCTGCCTTCTTATCTGAATCCCCCTACATATACGTTTTTATTTTCATACTGGCTCTGCTCTCTGTCTCTTTGCTGCCCCCTCTGTTTAACACAACACTAATGTCTGAAAAAGTGCAGATCCCGCATGGATACGGCGAGGCTACCCCGTCAAGCGACCATTGGCATCAACAGCTGCTGGGCGGGAGAATATGATCGGAAGTTGCTCGTGTCAGACTATGGAAGTCCTTAACATACTTAGTTGGTCAAGGATTGGGGGGAGGGGAGACGAGTTAAAAGGTTTTTTTTTTTAAACATGTTAAGGTTTTTACAGTTATGTGTTGGTTACTTTTCTACAAAGCTCACTCTATGATTTGGAACACTACTCTACTTCCTCAGTGGATTCTTCCTGCACTTTCATATACACTCTTTATTGACTGCAATGGTTAGACTTGTAACATGGAACGTAAAAGGGCTACGATCTCCTGAAAAGAGGGCCATGGTTTTAAGGCACCTGAAAAAATTGAAAACCGACATAGCCCTATTACAAGAGACCCACCTACAATCATCTGAGTTCTTTAGAATGCATAAGTTTTGGGTGGGAGCGGTGTGGGGATCTGGGGCCACGGGGAAAAAATCGGGAGTTCTTGTTTTAATTAATAAGACTTTCCCACACAAACTGATTTCTGAGACACCGAAGGCCGTTTAATCCATTTGGTAATTGAGTGTCAGTCAGGTAGGATGAGTATATACAACATCTACGCCCCCAACTCTGACTCGGACAGGGTAAATTTCTTTTCTAATGTCCAAGATAGGATTTTGGCCGACGGAGAGAGACACCAAATAGTGGCAGGCGACTTCAATACGGTGCTCTCTATAAACGAAGATAGACTCAGAGGCCCACATCCAAGGACCAGCCGGAGTGATGGGGGGATGGAGAAAGGAGGGAGAGTAGGGTTAGTGAAACTGATGGAGCACACAGGATTACAGGATGCTTGGAGGGTGTTCCATCCACAAGAAAGAGAATTCACTCATTATTCCCATTCACATAATTCCTGGTCAAGACTAGACATGCTTCTACTAGGAAACGCCCTATCTGGTAAAGTGGAAAAGATAGAGATAGAAAATTTGGTTATATCTGACCATAGTCCAGTATCGTTGGACCTGAGAGATTCCTTCCCAACCGGCACAGATTTCCTGTGGCGGTTCCCAACATTCCTTCGGAAAGACGAGAATTTCGATAAGCTTTTAAAGGAATGGTGGACGGAGTTCTCTCTAGCCAACGAGGATCATAAATCAACCCCAAACTTATTTTGGGAAACAAGTAAAGTGGTAATGAGAGGCAAGATCATGGCCTAGACACACACACAGAAACGCAAAACGCAGGAACAGTTTCAGAAAAAAAGTGAGGAGCTGAGAGATGCATATGTTCGGTTTCTGGCTTCCCCTACTGAAGATCTCAAACAAACATGGATACTGGCGAAAAGGGAGTTTGATAGTTGGGTACAGCAGAGAGAATTATTTCGGAGAGCCCAATGGGAGGTGGATCTATACAAGTTCGGAGACAAATCCGGAAAAATATTGGCTAATTTAGCTAGGGGTCACCGCCCTCACAATATGATTACCTCCTTGAGGGGGCAGATGGTACTCTTACGTCCAATCCTAAAACAACGCGAACCTAGGCCATTATTACACACACCTGTATAAAAGAGGTCAGGAGATGGGAGAAGAAGGGAAAGAATGGTTACACAGAATCAATCTACCCAAGTTCACAGACCTCGACCTGCAGGCATTGAACAAGCCAATTTCACCAGATGAAATTTTAGCGATCATAAAAAGTCTGGGAAACAATAAAGCTCCGGGACCGGATGGATTTTCAGGGGAATATTATAAGTCCTTACAGGACTCTCTAGTCCCATGCTTGACACACCTTTACAATGCAATACTAGATGGGGAATCCCTTTCAGACCAGTCCAATGTAGCTTATATTAAATTACTACCAAAGGAAGGAAAGGACCCCACTGACCCCTCCAACTATAGACCCATTTCCTTGATTGACCAGGATTTAAAAATCTTATCCAAGATCATGGCGGACCGATTAGCACAAATAATGCCACGACTTATAGATAAACAACAAGCGGGGTTCATAAAAGACAGATTGGCGGTGGGGAACATTAGAAAGGCCATCTTGATACTAGATGAAGTTAAGAAGGGCCCTATCAACCACTTAGACCCACCGGGGATGCTATTATTAGATGCCAAAAAGGCATTCGATAGCGTGAGTTGGGCTTGGTTAGATACAGTGCTGGACTCTCTGGGAGTTCAGGGTTCATTCCGCACTTTTGTCAAAAAACTGTATTTAAATCCGAGAGCTAGAGTTTACACACCGGGTTTCCTTTCTGACGCTTTTCACCTAAAGAGAGGTACACGACAGGGTTGCCCACTCTCGCCATTACTTTTCAATTTGGCCATGGAACCACTCTCACGATATCTAAATGAGGGCATAGTATTCGAAGGGATAAAAGTAGGACAAACACCCATCCACTTGGCCCTATTTGCGGACGATTTGGTTCTATTCTTAAACCGTCCGGAAAGGGACATGGGAGAACTAATGCGACAGCTAGAGTTATATGGATCCTTTTCTGGATTCAAATTAAATAAAACAAAATGTGAGATACTAAGATTGGGTAATAGAATAGGAGACACACAGAAAACAGAAATAAGGAAAAATTGATGAATATCACCGTAAAGAAAGACTACATTAAGTACCTGGGGGGTGTTTGAGTCGATCATCTGGTGACATTTACTCACTTAACTACACTCACCTAATTACAAAAATAGAAAAAGAACTAAAAACATGGCAGAATCTACCCCTATCGCTACTAGGCCGATATCATCTCATAAAGATGATCAGCTTCTCTCGTATGCTGTACCCGATGCAGACGCTACCCCTACTGCTTCGCCGAGGGGATGTCATGAGATTGAATAAAGCTTTCTCGAAGTTCTTGTGGAGAGGTAGAAGGGTGAGAATAAGGAATGACATTTTAAAGCTACCCAAAGACAGGGGAGGCCTTAACCTCCCAGACATTAGAGATTATAACCTTGCCTGCATCTCTCGTCATGTGATAGGCTGGATACATAAATCTTCCAGGCATTCTAACTACCTAGAGGAGAAGGAATTTAGCCGTCCCTGGGACCTGGTTAGCCTACTGCATGCCTCCTGGTCAGACGTCCCTTCTAACATTAAAAACTCAGTAATTTACAGAGATACGGCAATGTGCTGGAAGGCAGTACGCAAGAAACTAGGTTTATCCTGGAAGATATCCAAGTATTTGAACCCCTGGGCACACGTAGGCTTCAAGTTAGGGAGAGAAAACTCTTTATTTGCTGAGTGGCAGTCCAAAGGCATTGGTAGATTAGGTGACTTGCTCCATTTGACAGAGAGGAGATGGATGGGAAGTCAGGAGATCTTCGCAATATATAACCTCGCGGATGCTCACCTACTCCAATATAACCAACTCAACCATCACATTTTGCAGCACCTGAAGGATGTCTCTCAGGAATGCTTAACTAACCCATGGGATACACTGGTACAGACAGATTTAGCTCAAATCAATATCTCTTTTATATACAACTACTTAAGAGATCTACTACCACTAACAGGCCAAAAAAAAGTTTTTCTAGGATGGAGGAAGCTGGGTATGGAGGAAGATCCAGATTATCTAGAAGACAAGATATTAGAAAGGTGGAGATTAGTGAGAAAACATATTCATAATGAAAAATGGAGGGACATGCAGTTTCGGATAATACATAGAGCAATTTACGGCTTTAACTTACCCGTGTCCCCACTGGCACCAGACAGAATGCAACAATGCCCAAAATGTAATGCCCCTAAAACTGATTTATTCCACGGACTATGGTCATGCCAAGAGGTGGTCAAGTACTGGGATTTAGTGGGAGGGTTGGTTAAAGATGTGTGTAGTCGGTCCATCACCCGTAACCCCTCATCATGGCTTTTACATGTCCCAATCTCTGAGGACTGGAAAGGTAAGAGCACTAGACTACTTCATATCATTGCACTTGCCGCCAAAAAGCTGCTACTGAGGGAGTGGTTGCATAAATCTTGCCCAGGCGTTGAAGACCTGACTACCCTATTAAAAGACACCATGAGAGTAGAGAGACTTGAGGCGGAGAGACAAAAAACCCTGTTATCTGAAAAGTTTTTTACTACATGGAGAGACTTTATAATCTCGAAACTGACCAATGACGAACGCACCCAAACAGTTTCACCCTTCAGGAACTCGGAGTGGTATCTCACCGAAGACCTAAAAGGGACCCTAGGGGCTCTAAAGATTTAACAATTTTGGGAAGGGATAGTAAATACTTCTTCCTTTAAGGATCACCACGTTTCGGGTGCTTTCCATTCACAAGTGGAGTTAAAATGAAGTGTTCCAATTAGAAACTGCCTTACGTATGAAAATGCGTCATGATTTTGAAACATCAGATTATTTTCTATTTATATTGTGAGCGATTGTAACGTTTTATAGGATCCATCAAAGATCCAGTGTTAAAGATATGTCATGTTACAAAAATGCTAAAACTTAATAAAGAAGATATTTAAAAAAAAAACAACAACTTTTAACTCCTTGCCGACACAGGACGTTGTACAACGTCCTGGGCCGGTAAGGGGGTTTTGATGTGAGCTCCGGCGCGGCGCTCACATCAAAGCTCCGACATCTCAGCTGATCTCATCAGCTGAGATGTTGGGGTAACAGCGTCGATCGGAACCGGGATCCAATCGGCGTTGTTAACCCCTTGGATCCCGCCATCAATCGCTGACAGCAGGATCCAAGGCGGCCGCGGCGGGGAACGCGCTGTTCCCCGCCTGCTCCGGAGATTCTGCGATAGTATAGCAGAATCTACGGCGCTCACATGACAGCCCGGGGTCCTGGCTAGACCCCGGATGCTGTCAGAGCACAGTTACGTGTAGTGGTTGGCAGGCACTGCCAACCACAACATGGCCGCAATTCTGGGAGATACAGATGAGCTGCAGCTCATCTGTATCTCCCAGAAGCGATCGGATTGTGCAGCAAGGTGCCTCTTAAAGAGGCAGTGTAAAAATAAGAATGAATTGATTAATAAAGTTTTTAAAAACCTATAAAAAAAAAAAGCATAGTTCAAATCACCCCCCTTTTCCCCCAATCACAATAAACGTTATAAAAAAAAAAAAAACACACGTTCGGTATTGCCGCGATCAGAATCGCCTGATCTATCATCATATTAAATCCGTTAATGAGAGCCGAAAACTCTGTAACGGAAAAAATGGTCCAAACGCCAAACTTCAGTTTTTTTGGTCGCCGCAACATTGCTATAAAATGTAATAACGGGCGATCAAAACTGTGGATCCCCCCAAAAATGGTATCATTAGAAACATTAGCTCAAGACGCAAAAAATAAGCCATCACACAGCCCCAGACCCTGAAAAACGAGGACGCTACGGGTCGCAGAATATGGCGCAAAAAGTCTGTTTTTTTTTTTTGCAAACTTCTGAATTTTTTTTCACCACCTAGATACCAATAAAGGTATACATGTTGGGTGTCTACGAACTTGTACCGACCCAAGACATCACCATGTCACGTCAGTTTTACCATATAGTGAACATGGCGAATAAAATACCCAAAAAACAAACGTGTTATTGCACTTTTTTTGCAATTTCACTGCATTTAGAATTTTTTTGCAATTTCTCTGTACACTATATGGTAAAATAAATTATTGCATATGAAAGTACATCTCGTCCCGCAAAAAACAAGCCATCATATGTCTATATTGACGGAAAAAATAAAAAAGTTATGGCTCTGGTAGCAGGGGAGCAAAAAACAAAAATGAAAAATGAAAAATTCCCCGGTCATGAAGGGGTTAAACAAAGCAATCCCGAAATCCCTTCCACCCCTCTCAGCATGTGATCAATCTTCCTTTGTAAATATTATTACTAGGGATGAGTGAACCTGAACTGTAAAGTTTGGGGTCCGTACAGAACACCTAGTGTTTGGGCACAGACTCCAAATGCGGACTCCCTTGACAAGTCTGTGGTACAGTTCGGGTTCGGTTCAGGGTTGTGGGAGCTGTAAAAAGAAAGAAGATAATGATTAAACAGCAGTATTATACTTACCAGAGTGCGGGTGTCCGTCCACTTGTACTCCCAGGACTGCTCACTAACTTCCCGGGTATTCACTGCTGAGGGTGGAACAGCAAATCACAGACACTGTCACACAGTATGGGCATTTGTGATTCGCTGTTAGAGTAATCTGGAAACAGCCCATACATTTTAGCATGGTAGATGCAAGAATGAATGGGCTATTTTCAGATTACTCCAACAGCCAATTAAAGACGCCCATTCTCTGGGACAGTACCTGTGATTAGCTGTTGGGCCCCTCAACCATTGACTGACATCATAGTACTGTAAAAATAAATAATTAAAGAAAAATGACATAGCACTTAGGCTGGCTTCACATTTGCGTATGTGAACGCAGCTTATGCTGCGTTCCCATACGCAGTCAAACGCATGCGCACTGCGTTCCTATGTTTAACATAGGAACGCATAGTGCTTGCGTTTGCTGCGTTCGGGTGCGGATGCGGACGTTATCTGCTCCTTCCGGTGTCCAGCATCCGCACCCGGGACGCAGCCAGTTGCATTTTTTTGTGCGCTCGGGGAGCTTGGAAAATCAGCAAGCGTCCCCAAGCGCACAAAACCTGCATTGTCTTCAATGGGTCCGCAGTGTTCAACGCTTGACAGCGCAGGAGAACGCTGCGGACCCATTGAAAAATCTCCCGGTGGCCGCCGGTGATGTCACAGGAGCTCACCGACGGCCACCGGGAGATCAGCTCAGCCTCTGCTGTCCTCTTCCTCCCCGCCGCTGGTAATCTGCTAGCGATGTCGGCGGGGAGAACAGCTGATCTGACAGCTGTTTGAATCTTCCCGCGCCGACACCGAGAGGAGATTTTTATATATCTGGGTGAGCAGGTTTTGTATTGAAAGGGTTCTTTCTAGCAAATTCTTCCATTTGTTACTAGCGTAAGAATTTTTTTGGCCTCTCATCACTGTTTTAGAGGCTTCCCAAAAAAGATGTGTGTTTTCACTATGGGTAATGTCATCTTTATAAAAGCTCCAATAATTTTGCACAGACTTTCTAAAATATTTGGACTGATATAAGTATGAGGGAAACCTCCATTTTCTTTTCTGTAGAACAATGTTAAATAGTAAGGATTAGAAAGTTATCGGTGCATAGTCATATATATGTATATCTACAATTTTGGAGAAAATTAAGTGTGGCAGTAGTGACGGGCAAACCCCCCGATACTCTGGATCGGCAGGGTCGCCCGAATTTTTTGTAAAGTTCAAGCTCGGGACCCACCCACCTCCATCCCATGTCAGTAAAGTTCAAGCTCGGGGGTTCGGATGCAAGTTCACGTCATCCCCGGTCCCGAGCTTGAACTTTACTGACATGGGATGGAGGTGGGTGGGGCAGGGGGCTGTAAAAAAAAAAAAAAAGCATAAAAGATTAATAAACATCATAATTATATACTTACCTTTCCAGCGACGCGTCCTCCCGTCTCCTATCGCGGCCGCTCCTACTTCCAGGGCAGCTCATTAACCTCCGGGATTATTCACTGCACTGTCTGCTCTCAGCTTTTTCCGGCTGGTGCTCGGCAGTGTTCGGGCTGTGACTGCAGGGTTCAGCCGCGGTCATGGCCTGAGCTATGACCGCGGGTGAACCCTGACTGTCACAGTCAGTTTCAGCCTGTTATGCAGAGCAATGCAGAGCTGACATTGCTTCTCGTTTGGACTACGTCGGACAGAAGACTGTGTTTTTAATAAAGATGGAGTCTCTAAGTGTTTTTTTGTTTTATTTCGAATAAAATATTTTTTCTCTGTGTTGTGTTTTTCTTTAACATTTTACTAGAAATTCATGGCGGTCATGTCTAATATTGGCATGACACCATGAATTTCGGGCTTAGGGCCAGCTGATAATACAAAGCTGGCCCCAACCCCTTTATCACCCAGTGAGCCACCGCCTCTGTCAGAGCCTGAACACTGACGAGCGCCGCCCGGAAAAAGTCGAGCGCCAACAGTGCAGTGAATAACTTGGAAATTAATCAGTAATTAACGCCCGGATTATTATTCTTTCCTGCAATAGTAAATCAGAAGGATACTGGAGACTAAAACAAAATTTTCCTGTCTACCAGGGTTTTGTACCCTTGATTTAAAGCTCTGTTTTGCTGCCAGAGTCTTCAAAGTGTAGGAACTTGGTATTATTGTATGTTAAGGTCTGGTTTCTCCTGAAAGCTGTCAGCAGCTTGACCTCTTCTTGGAAGTTGAGGACGGTTTGGTGTCTTCATCCCCCTCGGCTGGTCCCTGCCGGTGGGGTCTTTCGATTGCCGATGTGATTTACCAACGCTAAGTAGCAAGTACTTGTAAAGTGGAAAGGAAATTATATATGGTTTGCAAAATGCATTAAAAATATAAATCTGAAGATTGTGACCTATGTTTATTATATTCAGTCCCCTTGAGTCAATACTTTTGTAGGGCCACCTTTTGCTGCAATTACTGCTGCAAGTCTTTGGGGTTTGTCTCTACCAGCTTTGCACATCTAGAGGCTGAAATTTTTGCCCATTCTTCCTTGCAAATAACTCTATTTCAGTGAGATTGGGTATCTGTAAACAACAACTTTCAAATCTTGTCACAGCTTCTACATGGTATTTAGGTCTCAAATTTTACTCAGCTCTTCAAACTCACTAATAGGCTTTGAGCTAAACCAGTCCACTGTAAAGGCCAGGTTACACGCAGCAACATCACAGGTTTTGTGACGTTGCAGCGATCTTGCTAGCGATGTCACTGCGTGTGACATGCCGCAGCGACCAGCAATGAGGTCGCTGCGGAATGGCCAGGACCATTTTTCGTCGTCGGTCTCCCGCTGGGCAGCATACATGGGCGTGTGTGACACTCCTCTAACCCGATGTGTTCCCTAGTAACCAGCACGCTTTGCTTAGTAACCTGATGTGTACCCTGGTTACCAGTGTTCTCCCGCTTACCCCAGCCTATCAGAATAAAACAGTGGGACCTCGACATCGTGGAAAATAATAGTTTATATTCTTTTCCATGATGTCGAGGTCGATACACGGGTCACTGAGGAGATTTGCCTGTTTGACAGCTCACCAGCGACCACTCAGCGATGTTCCAGCGATCCCGGGCAAGTCGGATTGTTGGTGGGATCGCTGGAACATTGCTACGTGTAACAAGGCCTTAACTCTGGCAGTATGTTTATGGTCATTATCCTGCTGGAGAGTGAACCTTTATTCCAGTCTCAAGTCTTGCAGCCTTTACCAGATTTTCCTCCAGGATTGCCCTGTATTTACTCTGACCAGCTTCTGAAGAAAGGCATCCCCATAGCTTTAGGTATTATGTTGGCACCTTAACGGCGTGGATGTGTAGCGCCATAGCCAGCGCCCTTACAGCAGGGAAGTCGAAGCTCTCGCTGCTCCCCGGCATCTGATCTGATTCCGTCTCTGTCACATGCCACACAGGTCTCCTGGGATCGCACTTAGAACACATCATACCCTAACCCGAAAGTACCTTGCAGCATATTACCGAGAAGTGCCTAAGCAACGTGTCCTGTTTTTAAAAGTTGTCAGGTACCTTATCCTATGACTATATCCTGTGCCCATATCCTTTAATCTGTGTCTGCTGTACCTACCGTACCAGTCATAACAGCTGCTCCAGCCATACTGACTGTACCAGCCGTGACTGCTGTAGTAGTCAGACCTACCATGCTCTCTGCACCATCTGTACCTGCTGTCCAGAGTCAGTACCTGCAAACCTGTCGGTACCAGATTGCCTACACCTGCTTGCCAGCCTGCTTCTGCCATCCTGCCTGCAACTGAGCTTGTGCCTGCCTTCCCGACCCCCGAGGTCAACTGCTACAGTGCCAAGAGTTCTGGAGTGATACTGGTTTCTGTAACAGTATGGTGTTTTCAGTCTGATGTAAAATGTTAAATTTCTGCTACAAATAGCATTTTGCACAAATGGTTCTATTTTGGTCTCATCTGACCAGAGCGCCTTCTTCCACATGCTCACTGTGTCCTCTTCATAGCTTCTTGCAAATGCGACTTCTTAAGGCCCCGTTACACGTAGCAACATCTCCGGTAATATCGCCGGCAACTCAGGGGCGTGGCCAAGTTGTGGCAACATCGCTGGTGAGTTGCCCCGTGTATCAGGGTGATTTCAACGGCGACAGTTGCTTCAACAACATCGCCAGGTTTCAGGACAATGAATCGCCCTGTCTGACATCGCAACAGCAATGTTGCAAGCAACTTCCCTCATTGACTGCAATGTTAAGGATCGCTGCCAGGGTTGAATTTAACCCTGGCAGCGATAGTTGCTTTCAACATCGCCGCTGCGTTGCCGGCGATGTCTCTCCATCTGACAGGAGCACAGCGATCTTGGCCAGCTGCCAAAAACGAGCGCGCTCCCGTCAGTTGCCAGCAATGTAGCCGGCGATATTGAAACGTCTGACGGTACCTTTATGTCTTGCTTTCTTCTTGCCATTATTCCAAAAAGGCTAGATTTATGGAGATTAGTTTTCTTGTGGACAGATTTTCCCACCTGAACTGTGGTTTTCAGCAGCTCCTCCATGATGACCATCGCCTATTGCCTGCTTCTCTAATTAGAACTCTCCTTGCTTGGGATGTAGGTTTAGATGTATGGCCATGTATTGTTACGTTTGCAATTGTGCCATATTCCTTCAGTTTTTGGATGAACAGTGCACTGTGTGAAATGTTCAGAGCTTGGGCTATTGTTTTATAACCTAACCCTAACATAATAACAATATTTATTCTCTTATGGTATATAGCACCATTAATGCCAAAGCACTTTACATATATTAGCAACAGTGTCCCCATTAGGGCTCACAATCTGCATATCCTATCAGTATGTCTTTGGAGTGTGTGAGGAAACCGGAGTGCCTGGAGGAAACCCATGCAAACACAGGGAGAACATACAAACGTCTTGCAGATGTTGTCCTTAGTGGGTGCAGGGCTAACGACTGAGCCACCATACTGCCCTTCTCTAAAGGGCCTGTCACACGAGTCAATATCGCCCATGCGTCACAAATTATTAATCGCCTGAGCGATGTGGAATTATCGCAGGTAAGATGTCACACGCGTCAATATGACCCAGCAATGCGGTGATGTCGCCATCTTGCGAGCGATTTTATTTAGTCGCTTGTACGTTGTCAAAATAGAAAATATGTCGCTGAGTTTAGTGTCACACGCAGCGATGCACAAGGTCTACTGAGCGATGAGCGACAGGTTTTACATCTGGCAGTGAAACCTGCGATCGGCGATCAGCGACATATCGCTGGATGCATCGCTTGGTCACACGCTTCAATGTCGCTCCTGCGTCACTTTTACGTCGCTTGAGCGACTGAAAATCCGTGACGCATGAGCGACATTGACAGCGATATCGACGCGTGTGACAGGCCCTTAACAAACCTGAGGCCTTCACAGAACAGCTGATTGAGAATAAATTACACAGGTAGACAGTTTACTAATTAGGTAACTTCTGGAGCTGCAGTCAACATAAATGGTTTAGTCACATTCATTCTTTATATTAATTTAGTTTATTTCTGTAAGATTTTCTTATCCCAACATCCTTTAAGGTTATGTGCTCACAATCTTGAGGCACTGCATGTTGAACGCAATGCCTCCGGACCTGCAGGAAGCCGCAGGTGAATGCAGGGATACCGCAGCCGCTCTGTGCCCATTATCTATGGTGGGAGCAGGGCGGCTTCTTCCTGGGTGCACCAGATAGTGACCGCTTCTGACTCCACAGCATAAAATTAAGATGCGGAAGTCCGGAAACCTGCACCGCAGATTGATTTCCATAAGGGTACCTTTACACGCCGCAATTTTTTGCAGCAATAGGAGCCAATCTAATGTGCGCGTGCACATTTTTCATGGTCACCTTAGATCGCCGATGGCGCTTTTACACGCCGCAATTTCGCCCTCAACCTAAGGCAACTTGTCGCCCCGGAAGTCGCCACACCAACAGCGGGAAACATCTGGTAGACTCCCGTCACCACTTCACACGCCGCAATCCACAAAGGAATGTGGGCGTACATGTTCAGAGCGGTGAGAACATAGCTGTGCCAAATTGTTTTACACCGCGCCTCAAACACGCTCATTGGAAAACACAATAGCGTCATGACTGGCCAGCTAGCGCTGGAAGGCTGGCTAATACCTGACGCCATTGTCTCGGACTTTGGGATGAATACACGCTCGTGTCATTAAAAGTGGCTGCTGCAACACACTTTCGAGCCGCTGAAGCGTCACACAGGAGCAGTTTTGTGCAGGACAGTGGCGTACACTACACAATGGCTTGCTATGTGTGCGTCTGTAGCTGATGGTGGGAACATACAAACAACACTATGCCCATATGTGCCTATATTGGTCCATGCCATGGCACAGATGCCATGGCAGAACTGAACTATATGTGTGTAGACGTTTGTGAGTGTGTACTGGACTGTACCTACATCCCCCACAAACACCATTGTTTACTCAATGTGTGTGGACACGTGTCCCTGTGGGCCCAACACATCATAATGGATATGTACACACAGTTGCGCCATACAGTGTGGGCCAAAGGGCTGGACCTGTGTACTGCATATTACCACACAATGTTTCACGGAGCCATCAATACCATTTTACGGATCACATACCTCTGTGCACAACATAAAGCTATGTGCAACTGCCCTGTATCCCAAAGTAACGGCACACACACAGGTTGTTTTTTGGTTCAATTTGGTTTTAGTTGCTATTTTTGTGCACAAAAAAATAAGTAGAACAACACACACAAAATAAAATAATACACAAGTGTTCACATCACACAAAGGCAACATGATGAGAAATAATGAAAAATAAAAACATTTCAAAGTAAAAAAAAACAAAAACAATAACTAGCTAACTAACTAAATCATGTTCACACATAAAAAGACAACCCCAATCCTCATGGTGCAGCCACCCTGGTGTCTCCACCCTCCTCATCATGTTGCTGCCTCACAACACCAGCCACCCTACGCCTGCTGATGCTGCCAGGCCACTGCCCCAGGGCTATTAAAGTAGGAGCAGTATGCGCCTCCGCTGTTCCTGGCATCCTGAGGAGTCCGACCCTGGCTCAGCAGCTAAAGTGGCGCCACACCATGGTCGGTAGCACGCCAATCCCCAGGATGGACCTCCCCTGTTGTGGGGCACACTGAATCCACATAACTTGCTGGCGTGTATGATGACCGATCCCTGCGACGCAGGAAGTTATGGAGCACACAGCAGGCCAGCACTACCACATCAATAGATTCCAGTTTCATATTGTATGAAAAACCCAGAATGTATTGGCCATGATCCCGAACGCTTTTGTAACCACACGGCGGGCCCATGATAGCCAGTAATTGAAAATGCGCTGTTCAGAAGGGTCCTCTGGGGATATGGCCGTAGTAGGTGTGCCTCAAGTGGGAAGGTTTCATCCCCCACAAACGCAAAGTTGAGATGATGGGTTGTCTCTTCATTTGAGGGCAAGTTCAGCCCACTGGTTCTTAGGTTTTGGGCCAAGGAGCAGTGTGCGAACACACCCCCATCTGAGATACACCCGTTCATTCCAACGTCCACGTAGAGGAACTCATAGTTAGCGTCCACCAGGGGGACGTCCATGAGGACAACACTAAAATATCCTTTGTAATTGTAATACAAGGACCCCGAGTTTGGGGTTTAGTGATCCTCACGTGCTTGCCATCTAATGCGCCTCCGCAGTTGGGAAATTGCCAGCGGTCCTCAAACCCTCTGGCAACATCCATCCATTGAGTGGGGGTTGTTGGAAACTGCATATAGGATGGCAGCAGACTACTCCAGATGGCCTCACACGTCTCGGGGATCAGGCGGTTCAGCAGGGACAGTGATACACGTGAAGTGTATTGCAGGTCGGTCCTTGAACGACCTGTTGCCAGGAACTGCAAAGTTACAGCCAAATGCTCCTCAGGTGGCACAGCTCGACGCATCACAGTGTCCTGTCGGGCTATCAATGACCTTATGCGTTCCAAAAGGAATGTGAAAGAGTCCTCGGACATACGGAGGTAGTTCCTGAAATCATGCGGACTACGATCCTCCAGCTCACACACCAGCTGCATGTGGCTCCGGGTGTCCTGGTGGTGAAGCCAATCCCGAGCCCACACACGCCGTGGTCTGCGAGTCCGCAACCTCTCATATCTATCCTCCAGCCACAATTGCTCTTCCACCAAGGCAAGAGCCACGATAGCATCTCCATCAGGTCGAACATCATCTCACGTACCAAGCCCTGCAAAAGTGAGAAAAAGAAATATCACTATAAGAACGCTTCATCACACATCATCTACATACACCACCTCCTTCCCTATACATCTCCTGGCCACTTTACCACAGCATACCCAAATGTGATCAGCAGCCCACACATATACATATAGAGCACCATACCAGGCCCAAACACAACATTGCAGTGATTGACAACCAAACCGGGTCACTCAACACCCCTGGCCCTCCTGTACAATATCTCCCTTGTCAAATTCAACACATCATGTGCATAAGGCCATATACGTGGCCATAATGTTGACGTCTGACCACAAGGCATGGACAAACACATAGGTCACATTAATTAAATCATGGTTGTTTGCAACTCTATACAATTACATTATACATGTACCTCAGCCTTTGTGTCTTATGCTCAAAATATCACGCCACGCAGCAGACTATTGAATACTCATCATTTCCAAGAGACATCCCTGATGTGTTGTGAATGCAGGATCTTCAGAGGCAGACATTCGCAGAAGCCACACACCCCACTCCACATCTGAGTTTGGTCTTAAACGTCGCATTGTGTGTGGTAAACGACAGTACTATGTGGCTACAATTCAGATGATCCCCGCAACTAAAGACCCACGCATCCTTCAAACATGATCCTGTATGGCAAAGGCAAAATGGCTTGTGAATGAGGATTGGGTTTTGGTTGACAAAACACTCATGCATCCATTTGCCAGTACACAATACAAAATATTACACAAAAATTCACGAGTAACTGCATACCCCACCACTTGGGCTTTAGCTACACTACACAATAACGATCAGTAATTTTAAGGTGCTCTAAACACAACACAGCCATATCACAGTTCATGTTTGCACATCAGTACTTACTTAATGACTCTGGGCAGCAAGCGTGGCCTACCTCGGTCGTGAGCACTTTTTATATGGTAACCAACCAATCAGACAGCAGCGGCGTCTTGTAATCGACGTAGCCGCCTGGGCGTATGCAGGTGTGACCAATGATTATGCGCCATTGTGCTTTCTTGATTGGTCAGGTTGTGTTTTAAATATGCACGTGCCAGGGCGCCACCCTGGCTCCGACTTGAATGTGCATTGTGCTAGTAGCGTCTCATCACAAGATCTCTGTTGGACAGACTGTAAGTAACGGGACATGCTATAGTGCACTCCTGTATGTTAGTTTCTGTGTGCTGCAGACCCATATGTTGGCAGATGTTTGGGCGCCTTATGTACAGCTTCCTGTAGCGTCCTGTAGAAATGTATTTAGCGACGTGTACACATCGTAGCTACACTCAGTGTCCTGTAGCACACATAATGTTCTGGGAGATCCTTGCCAGGACAATGTGTACTACAGCACTATGTTTTTTCCAAAAATATGTGTTTATCTCATGACTGTGTTTTAATGTAGTTTGTAAGCCCATGTGTGGCATTTGTAATGACAGACCTTGCCATATTTCCCTGCAGTGGCCCAAAATACATATAGCAACAGGCATGTCCTGCATGCCCCATGTATGGAGACATGTTAAGGCCAATAATGATTCTGCATAGCCAAGCTGACTACCAGAACACTTGTAATTAGTATTGCTGGACATGGGGTGGCCACACAGAGTAGGGTGTCACCTGTGATGGCCATGTATTTGTTTGCAGGACCCAATTATTTGTTTGTTTTTCAGATGGCTGAGTATCACGATTTTGTGACACAGCTCCTCACTATATACCAGAAACACGAATGCCTGTGGCGGGTGTCACTGCCTGAATATCATAACCAGGCAGCGAGGGCTCGGTCTACAGGCCGCTGGTGGAGCTGGCTAACCGGCTCCAACCCAGGATGATCTGGACAGCTGCCCTGTTTGCGGATAAGATAAAATGTCTGCGCACCGTGTTCACCAAGACCCACAAAAAGTGGCTTGAGGCCCAGTCCTGAAGCTGAGGACGTCCGTAGGCCACGTCTGTGGTACTATGACCTCCTCACCTTCACCCTGGGCCAGGAGGGGCCTCGGGGAACACGGTGCAGCAGGCGCCGCCCACAACCAGCTGTGGCCGCAGCCCAAGACCCTGCCCCGTCGACATGTTTACCATGTGACACCATATACCTATTGAAATACCATGGCCAAGTGTGGTTGGTCAAATGTAACCTCACAAATGTTACCGTGTGTGTTGCAACAAGGAATGACACAGGATGTAGGTGGGCAGATTTTTATTACAGACAATGAGTTTTTAAAAACATTGCCAACACAATCAAAAAGACTTGGTCAGGTTAGGAGTAGCCAATACACACAACCCACTTTCCCAATGTGGGACATTATAAGAAAAGAGGCCAACGTGGCCTAAAAAACTAAGGTGCCAACATGGAAACAGGGAAAAAAAACAAGGGTCCAACATGGACAACAATTATTAGGGGAGTATGGTCCCATTATTGGGTGAGTAACCAAAACAAACGTCATGACGTCACCACGCACACTGGCGTCGCGAAACAACATTGAGGACGCTAACAAGGTAGCCGTCCGCGGAGCGGGAGCTGCGTAATATAGCCATCAGCGTCACCAAATTCATAAACGATTGCAGTGCATTGCCCATGGCACCCATGTGCGGTGTGTAGGCCAACATCTGAACTGTCATGTGTGGCAGTATAGTGGACATAGTGAAACTTCCAAAACACGCGCCCAGCATAGCTGGCGCTATTGAATGCGTGCGTCATTGGACTGATGTAGTGGATGGTTGTGTAGGTGAAGATGTGTGTGGTGCTGAAGTGACAGCTCTTCCAATACGGCGCTCTGTGAAGGGACAGCCAATGGAAACACAGTAGCCACCAACAATCATTGCTGACGGGGCGCAGACTCCAGCACGCTGTGGCACAACTACGGGAAATCAATAGGCGACGCAGATTCCATCACTATCGTCCGTTCACACTCCAAAAGTCAGGAATGTCACCTTCATGATTGCTTCTGATTTTGGAGCAGTGTTCTGTAATCAGAACCAGGCGACAACTTTTTTATCGCCGCCAAATTCCCAAATTACACGCCGCAACTGTGAGGCAATTTGACGGCGATGGTGGCGGGGCGACATATCGCTGGACAGATTCCTAGCCACGGTTGTGGCGTGTAAAGGTACCCTACGGAGAATAGCTATTCCCCCAGACCTCGTCTTAGTCTCTCATGCAGCCACATCAGAATCCCATACACTACATTAATGAGGGGCAATCACCCTGGAACGCAGCATCTGCAGTTTGAGGCTCTGATCTGGTACAAATCCTAAGTCTTATTAAAAGGCTTGCTAAAGAGTCAATTATGACTTTTGGGATTGCTACCTTCACTAGGTCGCACTAGAGTTTGTCTACTTCCTCACTATTTGTTGAGGGCCCTCACACCCACCTCCTGCCCTGCAGGCTACTATCTGTACTGTCTGCCCATTACACTATTTGTTGAGGGTCCTCACACCCCCCTCTTGCCCCGCAGGCTAGTATATGTGCTGTCTGTCCATTACACTATTTGTTGAGGTCCATCCCACCCCGTCCTGCCCTGCTGGGTGATATATCTACTGTCTGCCTGCCCATTACACTATTTGTTGAGTGTGGCACCCCATGGTTCGGTTGCCACAGGAACACCTGGAGCAGGGAAGGATTCCCACATCAGGTAAGCTTGCGCACAACACCTTCCACCCCAGACCAAGCTCTACTTGCTGACTTCAGTCAAGGTCCCCTATAAATTCAGGTCCGGGGGCAGAGTTAGGCAGTTCAGTATAGAGCAGTACTGAAGAAGATGTCCTGGTGAACGGTGCAGCGCTAGGCCCATACCAGTGAGTGAGCCTGACCAGCGCGAGGGACCCTAGGGTAAGGGTCGGAGGAGAGTTAGCCAGGGGGAGCGGAGCCATACCGGTTCACCCCAGAAGAGCTACTTCGAGAACCCGGACACCGGAGTCCGAGACTGCACGGGTCTAGTCAGCCCAGCAGTAAAGACCGGAGGCCAGGGAGATTTCAAGTCTCCTGGCGCAGCAGCACTTGAGGCACAGCAACCCAGCAGAGCCAGGGACTGCAGCAGATACAGCGGTGCCTCGCAGCAGGGCTCTCACTGCCTGCCATACAAGTGTGGACACAGGAGAGGGCCAGGGCCTAGCTTCAGACAGCCCAGGACTAACGCACACACACAGAGCAAAAGGGAGATCTCATAATTGATTGGATGTGGAGATCCCGAACTGCTCCCAGACCACCCGGACTGTACCCTGGACCCGCGCCGCCCTGTAGGCATCAAGCACCGCATTGTGCATGCGGTGCTTGAAGCGATACACAGCGGCGTGGGTGTACTGACATCACCCGATGCTGGAAATGACGCGATTCGCGTCATTACAGCCTTTACAGCGCTGTGGAGAGCAGGGAGGCGCTGAATACATGAATAGAAGATCACGCCTATTAGGGCGTGATCTTATGACAAAGAGGGGCCCGCCCAAGAGGCTAAAGAATATAGCCCCAGCTAATTAACATCGCTAATGAGTAAGTTATAAAATGTTTTTATGCACTTTCACAGGATGCTTTTTTGAGACAAAAGGAGTGTGGTATTAGTGATAGGATGCTGCAGGGACATGTTTTGCTAGCTTATGAGGCGCTTTGGAGGTGACAGGATCCCTTTAAGTGATTTACTGCCAGATTGGGACATGAGAATGAGGAGATTGGGACAGAAATGAGTCTGGAGAGTCTGTGAGTGCGTGAGGGATAATGGCCTGTACATTTCTGAATGTGTGATAGGTTGAACTGTGCTGGGGTGGGCGAAGGTTTGTGAGCGTGAAGGAGAGAATGTTGTGGTTAGAGAGGGGAAGAGGTGAATTATCTAAGGAGAAGGTTAAGCAGAGCTGGACAAAGATGAGGTCAGAGGTGTTACCATCCTTGTGTGTCTCTGAGATTGAGCTGTGAGAGGCCAAGAGATGTGGTTAGAGATAATCATCTGCATCCTCCCAGCTCCTATTTGTTGAGGGCCCTCACACCCCTTCTGCCCTGCTGGGTGCTATCTGTGCTGTCTACCCATTACACTATTTGTTGAGGGCCCTCACACACCTCCTGCCCTGCTGGACACTATCTGTACTGTCTACCCATTACACTATTTGTTGAGGGCCCTCGCACCCCTCCTGCCCTGCAGGGTGCTATCTGTACTGTCTGCCCATTACACTATTTGTTGAGGGCCCTCGCACCCCTCCTGCCCTGCAGGGTGCTATCTGTACTATTTGCCCATTACACTATTTGTTGAGGGCCCTCGCACCCCTCCTGCCCTGCTGGGTGCTATCTGTACTGTCTTCCCATTACACTATTTGTTGAGGGCCCTCACACCCCTCCTGCCCTGCTTGGTGCTATCTGTACTGTCTGCCCATTACATTATTTGTTGAGGGCCCTCACACCCCTCCTGCCCTGCAGGGTGCTATCTGTACTGTCTGCCCATTACACAATTTGTTGAGGGCCCTCTCACCCCTCCTGCCCTGCTGGGTGCTATCTGTACTGTCTGCCCATTACACTATTTGTTGAGGGCCCTCACACCCCTCCTGCCCTGCTGGGTGCTATCTGTACTGTCTGCCCATTACACAATTTGTTGAGGGCCCTCTCACCCCTCCTGCCCTGCTGGGTGCTATCTGTACTGTCTGCCCATTACACTATTTGTTGAGAGCCCTCGCACCCCTCCTGCCCTGCTGGGTGCTATCTGTACTGTCTGCCCATTACACTATTTGTTGAGGGCCCTCGCACCCCTCCTGCCCTGCTGGGTGCTATCTGTACTGTCTGCCCATCACACAATTTGTTGAGGGCCCTCACACCCCTCCTGCCCTGCTGGGTGCTATCTGTACTGTCTACCCATTACACTATTTGTTGAGGGCCCTCTCACCCCTCCTGCCCTGCTGGGTGCTACCTGTACTGTCTGCCCATTACACTATTTGTTGAGGGCCCTCGCACCCCTCCTGCCCTGCTGGGTGCTACCTGTACTGTCTGCCCATCACACAATTTGTTGAGGGCCCTCACACCCCTCCTGCCCTGCTGGGTGCTACCTGTACTGTCTGCCCATTACATTATTTGTTGAGGGCCCTCTCACCCCTCCTGCCCTGCTGGGTGCTATCTGTACTGTCTGCCCATTACACTATTTGTTGAGGGCCCTCGCACCCCTCCTGCTCTGCTGGGTGCTACCTGTACTGTCTGCCCATCACACAATTTGTTGAGGGCCCTCACACCCCTCCTGCCCTGCTGGGTGCTACCTGTACTGTCTGCCCATTACATTATTTGTTGAGGGCCCTCTCACCCCTCCTGCCCTGCTGGGTGCTATCTGTACTGTCTGCCCATTACACTATTTGTTGAGGGCCCTCGCACCCCTCCTGCCCTGCTGGGTGCTATCTGTACTGTCTGCCCATTACACTATTTGTTGAGGGCCCTCGCACCCCTCCTGCCCTGCTGGGTGCTATCTGTACTGTCTGCCCATTACACGTCTCTGGATGGCGCCTGACCCTCGTTTCCTTGGTAACCGCTCTATTGTAACGTGTCGCTCCAACGTACAAGCGCGGTCACATGACAGCGGACCCGGAAGTGGAGGCGGAGCCTGCGGGGCAGTCGGTAGTTGTGTAGAGAGAGACGTCAGGGCGGGTGACGTGTCTGAAGCAGGAAGCGATTCTCCAGTGACCCTGAGTGATGGCGAGCTCCGCGGTGCTGCTGCTGCTCCTGTTGGGGACCGTCCTCAGGCCCGGGGCCGCCTTCTACCTGCCGGGCCTGGCTCCTGTCAGCTTCTGTGAGCAGGAGAAGGAGACGCCGGAGTGTAAGGTGAGCGGGGCCTCCGGTCATGTGACCCCAGGGCAGGGGCTTGTGTGTAGGTGTGAGGGCGATCACCCGGGCACAGACCCCCATGGGGGCCCTAATGATGAGACAGACTGGTCATCTGCATGGCCGCCATGTGTTCTTGCATATTCCCAGTGCTGAGATGTCTGCTGGCCAACACTGCCCCTGACCTGGGGTGTGATGACTGTCCAGTAATGGAAATCTGCAGGGATCTGTATGTCCTCACTGTGTTTGGGGTAAAGACAGTGATGTGTGAGGGGCTGCGGAATATGATGGCGCTATATATGTAATATAATGTCACTGTGTACCGAAGAAGGCCTGGCCAGCCGGAGGCTCTGCTGGACATCTCCCTGGACACTGCGCCATCTGCTCCCTGTAGGTTGTCAGCGTTGTCGTGTGGACTCATTGTGTACAGCAGCATAAAAATCCAAGTATTGTGCCCAATGAAGGTGAAACGCACACCGAGGAGCTTCCCTGTGCATCATGGCTGGACAACAGAGTCCGCAGTGTGATGGCACCAGATGCCTAACACTGCTCTTCTGAGCCTTTTACGCAAGCTAAATTCTCAGTAGGGACTCCACAAGATGATCATCTCTACCGGGTGACAAATGTAAAATGCACAGGGAATCTATTATATAATTGCGAATAGCTTTTTTGCCCCTTCGACTTCCGGCGTGGTCATGTGGATACGTGCGAAGCATTGGCCGCGAAGCGGCCATTGCGAGCAGTTGTAAGTCGACTCGCAGCGGCCATTGCGACAAGTTCAAAGCCGACTCGCAATGCCCGCGCAGCGAGCATTGCGAGTCAGAGACTCGCCGTTCTAGAATCCCGATGCATGTGCATCGGGCTCCCAGCTAGTGAGATATATTAGATGTGGTGTAAATAAGGTGGACAGAGCGATCATCCTCTGTATATAACATTTGTCAGATGCTAGATACTGACAGTCACCAAAACTGATTGGGGGCAGTGTTTTATGCCAGATCCTAATACTGCATCCAATCAGTGTTTTTCTGATTCTTTGCCTGGATAGACTGTGATAGTTAGGAAAAAGCGTAGTAATAACTTGTGGGCCATCACCATCGGAATGGTATGTTAACATGATCAGTCACCACAAGTGTAGGGCTGCTTTCACATCAGGGTTTTCTGCCGATTGCGGTAGTTTCGGCAGGTTTGCTGCATCGGCTCACTTACAGCAACGATATTCATTCCCTATGGCAGAGGTCACCCAACTCCAGTCCTCAAGGCCCACAAACAGTGCAGGTTTTCAGGATTACCTTAGTATTGCACAGGTGGTAATTTAACCAAGGTAATACTGAAAACATGACCTGTTCGTGGGCTTTGAGGACTGGAGTTGGGGACCTCTGACCTATGGGACTTGCGGTCAGGTGCGACAAGTGCGGTTCTGCCAGCTCTGGCACTTGCAGTAGCTCAAAAAAATAGCTGCTAGGAACTGTGTTTTTTGTGCTACCACAAGTGCTGGATCCAGCAAAACCACACTTGCCACACCTGACTGCAAGTCCCAGAGGGAATGAATGGTGCTTGCTGAAAATCTACCAGATTTGCTGCAAATTGCAAAAATTGCTGATGTGAAAGGTGGCTAAAGGCCGGTTTACACCTGTCGACATCATTAACGATGTAGCTGCAACTTGTGACGTTGCAGCGATGTCGCTACGTTTGACATCCTACAGCGATCAGATCGTTGCAGAATTCCAGGGCCGTTTTCCGATCGTTGGTCTCCCGCTGGGCAGCCAGCATCTGTGTGTGTGACAGCGGAAGTTCAACGACCCCCCGGCCGATGCCCAGCGCCGCACAGTACACGCTGGTACGTGGTAACCAGGGTAAACATCCGGTAACTAAGCGCAGCGCTATGCTTAGTTATCCGATGTGTACCCTGGTTACCAGCGTGGTCGCTGGTGAGTCTGCCTGTGTGACAGCTCATCAGAGATCATATACTGATGTCCCAGCAATCCCGATCATTGGGTCGGATCGCTGGGATATCGCAGCATGTAACCTGGCCTTAAGGTTGCTTTCACACCAGCATTCTTTCAAATCAGGCACTGATTCACTTTTTTTTTTTTCAGCAAAAACCTTAACCCCTAGGATAGGATTTGCCACTTTTTTTTGCTGCTTTTTTTACAATACCAAAAACCAATGTTTTTCAAATCAGGCACTGATCCAGGGTTTTTTTTTTTTCAGCAAACACCTGATCCTGCTAGGATCAGATTTTTTCCCATTCACTTTTAATGGTGTCCGGTAGCAGGTGTCAGGTTTTTGCTAAAAAAAAAATAAAATAAAATAAAAAAAAACAAAACAGGTTCAGTACCTGATTTGAAAAAAACATTAGTTTGTGGTTTTGTAAAAAAACAAGCAGCAAATTCTAGGGGCTGTTTTTTTCTTGGCAGGAGGTTTGGTGCATTTTCCTGCTGATTTGGTAATTACGTTTTTGCTGCAGATTTGCCATGGAGACTAAAGGCCCTGTCACACACAACAAGCGATCCCAACAGCGATAACGACCTGCCGGGATCGCTGGAGTGTCGTTGCCTGGTCGCTGGGGAGCTGTCACACAGGCAGATCTCCCCAGCAATCAGGGGCATGGGAGCCACCTCCCACATCGCTGAATCCGATGTTACCAGCGTCCTCCCTGCTTAACGCTGCCTGTAAACAGGGAGGACGCTGGTAACTATGATAAACACTGGGTCTCAAGGCAGCGCGCGCTGCCTAGATACCCGGTGTTTACCATGGTTACCAGCCAGTGAGGTCACTGATCGCTGGTTTCTCACGGTCACACGCAGCGATGCGTGCTGACCAGCGGGAAACCAACGATCAAAAAATGACCCGCAGCACTTTGCAGCGATCAGCGACCTCACAGCAGGGGCCTGATCGCTGCTGAGTGTCACACAGAACGACATCGCTGGAGAGATCGTTGTAACGTCACAGTTAGGGCCACGTCACACACACAGATAATTGTGCAGAGATTGTTCGCAGATCTCTGGTTGCAGTGAAATCATGGACACATTGTTCTATTTGTTCACAGCCACAAAATGGAGCAATATGTCCATGATTTCACTGCAACCAGAGATCTGTGACCAATATCTGCACAGATATCTGTGTGTGTGACGTGGCCCTTACAACCATCTCTCTAACAATATCGTTATGTGTGACTGGGCCTTAAAGCAAAAACACATAAGACATGCTCATTCTTTCAAAATACTCAGCCAAACCTTTTCTGTTTCCACTTTCTGCAGAGAAATAAAATCAATGTGTGTGGACAGCTATTCCCGAAATCGCATAGATTTTAATGTTAATCAACACTGCAGCTTTTGATTAGCATAAAACCAAGGTAAAACACCCTGTGTGAACATAGCCTTACTTTTGTGGTCCAGAGCTGCATTCATAGTTCTGCTGCTGTCCAGTGCAATAGTAGAGTCTGTACAAAGATTAAATCATCAGAGAAACCTTTGCCCTATCACTTATACCACTGAATTATGCTACAAATAACTATCATGTCTGTGTATAGAGGTCGGATAATAAGTGGTTGGAGGTGTACAGTGTAATTGTGAAGCTACTGAATTGTTGATTTACATTTATTTTATAGGTAAAATGATGTGCAGCACATGATTTTCCATAATGGCCATGAATGTGTCTATTAAAGGATCACTGTGCTATCCACACCCACTGGTGGTGATGCCTCATTGTGTGGAGTGACCTATCCCGGCAATTAAACCTGACAAACCTGTTACTGACATGTCACCTTGTACTGGTTTAACAAGCGCCAACTGTCTGATTGTATAGAATGGCTTCCTGAGCTTTCTTATTAAAGTATACATAGTCACATATTGTGGAGACAGGTTTGCTGTTAGCCAAAAAATGAAGGGACACAGGATACACAGAATCCTGAATCCGGTGCTGTAACAAGGTGAGTGCGCCCTCTGACCCTCACTTCAGATTGCCATGCTGTGTATACATGCAGGTATATCATCTCTGATGTGAGAGGGAGGAGGGGTGAATATACCACGCTCATAGTCCTTGGCCTGGTGTACTCACATGGTGAGCTCCATCCCTCTCATGATGTATCTACATGTATACACATCACAACAATCATTGGTGAGTGGTGCTCACCAAATGTAGAACTTGACGTTTACTGTAGTCCTTGATCAGTGCTTCATGTCTGCGTAATAGGCCGGGCTGCAAATGTGTTAAGAGCAATTTCCCATAGACACAATGTTTGTGACTTGACTTCTTTTTTGGGTAACAGTATAACTCAATTACTCACAGCATAAATCAGGATGATTTGCTGCGTCAGCCTTCACATGGCATTGGACATTAATGAAGTATATAAAGAAAACCAGCTCAACGCTTGACTCTTCTTCCAAATGGAGCTTGGACCACGGTGTCGCCTGGGCCAATAAAGACATGAATAAAATGTGGAATGGAGTCTGGCTTGTACAAATGGATTCATTCTTTCATTTAAGGTAAAGATAATGTGCATTACTGAAGTCCAAAGAGTCACATGATTAGCAAAAACAATGCGTTTTGAGTGACGCAGCACTCTTAATCTTCATGATTGTTCATGGTTAAGTGCTGTCACTCGAAACCCGTTGTTTTTGCTAATTATCTGACTCTTTGGACTTCTGTAATGCACATTATCTTTACCTGAAATAAAGAAGAAATCCATTTGTATCAGCCGAACTCCATTTCACATTGGAAACTACAGTTAAACAGTTAAACTACAGTTAAATAATCAGATGGTATTTTTGGGGGAGGTGTCATGTACCTTGTCACGTACCCACTTCTCCGCACGTGACTTGGGGTTGCGCCTGCAAGGGTTAATCTATCTCCTCTCACTCAATCCAGCACTCGAACTCTGTCCTATGCTGAAAAGGAGCATCAATCATACCCTGACTCAGACCGTGCACCCCGCTTCACCCACGCTGCCACCACTTATCAACATGCAGGTTGATAAGTCCCTGGAATAGTACCGTCAGCCAATCAACCGGATCACACATTTCTTAGGGCTATGAATTCTTTTAGAACATACAAGGTTTCAGCTTATTAAAGGGAACCTGTCACCTGAATCTAAGTCCCTACACTATCACTAGCTGTCCCTACACCTTTCTAGCTGCTCCCTATCTATCCCTTTCTTATCTAAAGTGTCCCTATTAAACATGTGAAAAATAAGTTTAAACTTACTGCAGTCCCCGAGGTAGAGGGACTAGGAAGGCGTGGCCACGCTCCATTCTCCACTCCTCCGTGGTGTAGTGCACGCCCCGCTGGGCGGCATTATTCTTTGTCCTCTCTGCCCCCACCATTTGGAATCTCCCGTCCTCTGTGTCATTCTATGCATTGGCCGGACGTCACATCCGGCGCGGTGCATTATGGGCTTGATCACGTGATCGGCCCGGCTCCGCGCATGCGCAATGCACTTATTGAAGCCGGGCCGATCACATTATCAAGCCCATAATGCGCTCCCAGTGCCTCTCAGCAAGTGCTGGGAGCTGGTATCCATGGTAAACAGCGGGTAACTAAGCGCTGCACGGCGCTTAGTTACCCGCTTGTTTACATGGTTACCAGCGTTCTCACTGGTACTGATTGCTGGTGAGTCTGCCTGTGTGACGGCTCACTAGCAATCAGCCTTCAATGTCGCCAGCGATGAGATCGCTGGCGATATTGAGGCGTGTGACGTCCCCATAAGAACCTCCGAATCTCTCGGCTTATGTGCCCAATTCATTATATATTTTTGACTGTTAGAATTACAGATGCAAAATACTTATCGAATTTCTACTAAAAGTGGCCTAAGGGTCCGTCACACTTGGCGACGTTCCAGCGATCCCGACAACGATACGATCTGGTAAGGGTTACTGGAACTTCGCTACGTGGTTGCTGGTGAGATGTCAAGCAGTCAGATCTACTTAATGACGCAGCAACAATACGGCGACCTGTTTAATGACCTCCGTGGTCGCTGGGACCCTGTCACACAGCAGCTAGTCTGACGACTCAGACCTACGTGGCTGAGTTCTGAGTCACCAATGAGGTCGTTGTTAAGGCGTCAAACACACCGATGCATGCTGCCCAGCGGGAGCCCAATGATCAAAAAATGGTCCAGGCCATTCTGGTACGATTGGCGATGTCACAGCAGGGACCCGGTCGCTGATACATGTCAAACATAGCGAGATCACTGGAGAGGTCGCTGTTGCGTCACAAAACCTGTGACAGAACAGCGATCTCGCTATGTGTGACTGGGTTTTAAAGCTAGGAATGTGTAGGGTGAAAATCCGCAATCAATTTGCACCGTATTTGTGTGGATTTCTACTTACGGTAATAATGAACCTAGCACCTTGTTTCATTTATCAGTGGTTGGTGAGTAGGATCACACCTACAGTCCACAACACGATATCTCATTACTTTGTCCTTATCTTGGTGGTAAATCATTGTGTTTTTTTTTTTATTTCTCTCTTTAAAAACCTTTCCTGGTGTATGACCCTGTCATGACATCTTGGCTTCTGTATTGAGTCATTGTCTCTGTAGTTAGCCGGTTTCTTGCAGGACTGGTTGATTTACATACAGAATATACTACATCAATAGTAATTAATATGCTGATACCAGTGAGGATGGTTGCAGGATTCATAAGTTAATCCATTTTTCCAGAATGAGGAAAAATATTCCTATTGGTTATGGGCTGGCCTACAGCACTAGCCTATAACGTCCCAAATTGGAGGCTGAATTTTCTGACATGCATATTACAAACTGTTGGAGGTGCACAGAAGCCGGAGTAGTAGGTTAGAAAACCTTACAATTGTTTCCTTTCCCCCCTTAAAGGGATCCTGTCACCCCCAAAACACCTCTAAAGCTATTAAAAGCTGTCCCTAGAGCATAGTAACACTTACCCTACACTCCTTTTAGCTCCTAAATGCAGCTAGTGAAAATGAAGATAAATGTTATTACAGTACCTCATTAGGGATGATAATGAGTGACTATGCTATTCATAGTCACCCTGGCAGGCTCTCCCAATTCATGTTATCACGCCTCCTTAGGCGTGATCTTCTAATCAGATTAAAATGCGCGCCTCCCCGCTCTGTGCTGTGTCTCGGCCGGCCTGTAGTGGGCTGGGTGACGCGAACCGCGTCATTTCCGGCGCCGGGTGACGTAGTACACCCGCGCCGCTCGGTTAGCTTCAAAACGCACACTGCGCAGTGTGCGTTTTGAAGCTAACCGAGCGGCGCGGGTGTACTACGTCACCCGGCGCCGGAAATGACGCGATTCGCGTCACCCAGCCCACTACAGGCCGGCCGAGACACAGCACAGAGCGGGGAGGCGCGCATTTTAATCTGATTAGAAGATCACGCCTAAGGAGGCGTGATAACATGAATTGGGAGAGCCTGCCAGGGTGACTATGAATAGCATAGTCACTCATTATCATCCCTAATGAGGTACTGTAATAACATTTATCTTCATTTTCACTAGCTGCATTTAGGAGCTAAAAGGAGTGTAGGGTAAGTGTTACTGTGCTCTAGGGACAGCTTTTAATAGCTTTAGAGGTGTTTTGGGGGTGACAGGATCCTTTTAAAGGAATCTGATAGGTGATTTTCTAGTATAAAACTATTGGTACCTTTTTAAATAGGGCTTTGGCTGGCTTCACACCATAGTTTTGTTCCTGGCCTTGGGATCCTATTTTTTGCAGGACCCCGTGGGCAGAACAGGATATATAAAAAAAGTGCGGTCAAATATAGTCCCGGTTCCTGTTTTTTGCATCGTCTTCTGCTGCTGTACATGGTGCTGAAGTCAGAATGGCAGGATTTCTGTGTATGCTCTGTGCAAAAAATCGTATCTGGGAAAAAAATCTTTTTTTTTTTTTTTTTTTTCCTTTTCTCCCCCCACACAGATAAAAATGAACCCGGCACAGAATACACAAAATCAGATAGTAGAAACAAACTCCAAACAATACTAATACACATTTTTGGGAATTTTTAATTCCCAAACAGTACCTGGACTACAATATTCGGTGGTCGCGATACCTACAATTTAACCATACAAAACTTCAGCGACACAACTCATGAATAGTATTGATTTCATATTTATTAAAGTGCAGTATAAAGTGCAATGTGCTATACAGACATGGTGACAGGGTATTTGGACTATATACATAATATGGCAGGGGTCACTGATATTATATACATCAAATATTATGGAACATTATTAAAGACATTATTACTATCCATAACTACATTCTCCTTGAGTGTAAATGATACATCAACACGCTCAAGGATATCAGTGTAAGTGACATGCTCACTCATATGACAGACCAGACCTTCCCATATTTCGTGTTATACACTATGGGTGATATTTCCCCCCTCTCATATGGCCAAAGTATACTCTTTACATTAATATAGTGAAGCATCAACTGCATGGGTATAGCTATAAACTATATGTATAGAATTGCAATATATAAAAAACAGTGGGTAGGTCTTTGAATGTATAAAGTACCAAGTACCCAGCTTGGATGGTAATTATCTATTTATTGCCACATACAACCTAATGTTATAACCTGGTAGCATTAATCAAATTATATAGTTTGTAGCTTATACCTCCATGCTGCACAATGTGCACTGTTGTGCCTATGCAATCCATTGCCTCATGACACTGAACATTATAGTTCAAGAGCAATCAACAAGGGTGCAACTTGTAGGACCGACATGCGCATTGGGGCGCAAGGACCAGGGTTATAGGACGCCACACCAGACTCTCCCCTGCCATACTTAAGGTATATCTTACTAATTGATACACACAACATCGTATAGTGAATGTGAAGCTATTAATGGACTGCAGTGGTATAGCTGTGTATACTGAGCAGAACGGTGGTGTAAGCTACAAGTTGCACCCTTGTTGATTGCTCTTGAACTATAATGTTCAGTGTCATGAGGCAATGGATTGCATAGGCACAACAGTGCACATTGTGCAGCATGGAGGTATAAGCTACAAACTATATAATTTGATTAATGCTACCAGGTTATAACATTAGGTTGTATGTGGCAATAAATAGATAATTACCATCCAAGCTGGGTACTTGGTACTTTATACATTCAAAGACCTACCCACTGTTTTTTATATATTGCAATTCTATACATATAGTTTATAGCTATACCCATGCAGTTGATGCTTCACTATATTAATGTAAAGAGTATACTTTGGCCATATGAGAGGGGGGAAATATCACCCATAGTGTATAACACGAAATATGGGAAGGTCTGGTCTGTCATATGAGTGAGCATGTCACTTACACCTGATATCCTTGAGCGTGTTGATGTATCATTTACACTCAAGGAGAATGTAGTTATGGATAGTAATAATGTCTTTAATAATGTTCCATAATATTTGATGTATATAATATCAGTGACCCCTGCCATATTATGTATATAGTCCAAATACCCTGTCACCATGTCTGTATAGCACATTGCACTTTATACTGCACTTTAATAAATATGAAATCAATACTATTCATGAGTTGTGTCGCTGAAGTTTTGAATGGTTACAAAATCAGATAGGACAGAACCTGATGCACAAAACCGTGGTGTGAAGCCAGCCTTAAGCAGCTCTTTCAGGATCAGTAACTTTTATTGCTATACCATCTACTGTTAGGATTATGGGTGGGGGCAGCATGCAAATTCAGTTCAGATGTAGTTTCACTGATGCCATCACTGAGAGGTGGCAGGGGGAGCATGGGATAGGCAGTTTAATATTTATAAGAAAAGACAGCACTCACCATTGATAGAAGTTTTTTTTAATCCATTTCTTTCTTAGAAAGAGTAGGTTACATACGTTTAAGTGGTGGGGAGGGATGTGCAGGGAGGACGACGGGCGCACGTTTCGCCTGGTTAGGCTTCCACGGGTCCAAATGATTTGAAAATGATTAATGAAAATTAAATCCAGCCCTCTAATGCCCAGATTCTTCCCTTTTGATGGATAGGCAGTTTATATTACATACAATGAATAGTTAGTAGGCCACACTGAATTCTCTGGAGCTTACTAGATAACAGGAGAAGCTATAGCAATAAAACTTACTGATCCTGAAAGGTCTGCTTAAACACTAACTTAAAGAGAATCTGTCAGGTCCTCCATGCACCCAGTCGCCCAGTAGTTGTGGGCACATATCTATATTCCCTGTCTAACAGTCCCTTCATGTAGTTGCATACATAACCAGATGTTTGGATAAATGTGTGTGTATAGCTCTGGCAAAGACACCAGCTGTTCTGAAGCATGTAATTACACACAAATGCTAAATGGGCCGACTAGTTTGGGAACCAACGCCTCCTCGACCACTAATGGCCGCTTTACACGTCCCGATATCGTTGTCCAACAACGATAAAAAGTCAAGTGGTTCGGCGTTCCCGCCAATGTTCGTTTGTGCGTTGTGTGGTGTAAACGATCAATTCGATGCAAGAACGATGCCAAAACAATATCGAGGAAGAATTGTGCAGGCTCTCCAACTGCCCGATATTGGATGGACAATCTTACAGGATCGTGCTGTGTGACAGCCCAACAACGATTTGGAGCACAACTTCCCCTATTCACCCCTATTAACTCATGTTAAATGGTCGTTCCCTGGGTCGCTCGTACAAGGGGGCGTATACATCGCAGTTGTGTTGCCTGCCGTTATCTCCCTGTGTGACAGCTCCTATGCGATCTTGGATTACTGCCAAAAATGTACCGTTTTTATACAATATCGGAACAATGTTTGGAAGTGTAAAGCGGCCATAACCCCTAAATAGCATCTCTTAAACGGTCTCCAGAAATACGTTACTTTTTGTAAAGATCAATTTATGCATGCTACAACATAAGGGACTGTTAGGCAGGGATTATAGATGTGTGCACAGGACGACTTAAAACCTAGGAACCTCCTCCAATTAGTTCTACTCAATAAATTCTGATAGTTTCATTTTCATTTCATTATCTGCCCCCTTTTCCAAACCTGTCACCCCCCATTAATAATGGTGCAAACTTTCCCTTCAACAAAGTAGGCGCACATCACAGGATCTTCTCTGGGAATTTGTTGTCCTTTGATGCTGACCATTCATAACATGGCCCCGTCCACATAAACGTCAACCAGTGGACTGCGCCCCACTGGTTGAAGGGAAAATGTTATTTTTATTATGGGAGAGGCACATATTGTAAATGTTTCCAGAAGCGGTGACATTTGGAGGTACTCTAAATATGAAACAAATCCACTTACAGATCCTTCTTTGGGTAAATGCACTGTTTCTTTTAAAGGGAACCTGTCATATGAACAAATGCTGTTAATCTGCAGGTTATTAGTAGTGATGGTGACATATTCTGGTTCGTATTATTTGTGCCTAATATTTTTTGTATTCATACCAAATAATGAACCCAACGCAAGTCAATTAGTGAAGATTTCTGCCCGCACACAACCAGCAATAAATTGTGCATTCCTGGGGGAGGGAGGGTAGGATTTTTTTTTATCTGCGTTGACTGCATAAAACATATTTCTCTAACTCCCCACCCCCTTGAGAGCCTCCCATTGAAGTGGCTCTCACTAGCGTGCCACCTCCCATTGTATTTTGAAGTGAGCAGGCAATTTGTGCCAGATCATCATTAATGATCAACACATCACTCTCGAGCAGCGGCGATACTCGCTGAATAACGAGCATCCCAAGTACCTTAATATTTGTGCCTGTGAAGTAAAGTGCTGAATATATACTACTAGCTGGGTGCCCGATGCAGATGCATCGGATTCTAGCAGAGCGAGTCTCTGACTCGCAATGGCCGCTTCACGGCCAATGCTTCGCGCTGCTAGGCGACTCGCCATGCCCGCTGCGCGGGCATAGCGAGTCACCTTAGAACTGCGCGGCCAATGCTTCGGACGTATCCACATGACGACATTGACTCGCAGCGTGAGCGGACTCAAAAGGGGCAAAAATCCCATTCGTGATTATATAATAGATTCCTCTTGACAGCGTTCAGCTTCCCGTCATAGGAGTGGTCCTGGTGGGGGTTCAGTAACCGCCCTGTGTATAGTGGCGGTGGCTGTAATCGTGTCCTCCCGCCTGACATTTGACAGCAGGTTGTAATGCAGACACTTTTTTTTTCTTTTAACCGCTTGGCATTTTATTAAGTGGTTAAGATGTTCAAAAGTCTAAACATAGGCACAGCAAGTTGTTTTTACATAGAAATTTTTGAGTTCATTCTCTTGAACATTTTTTTTATTATTATTATTATTATTATAATAATTTATATAGCGCCATTAGGTTCCATGGCGCTTTACATGAGGATAGGGGAGACAAGAACAAGTACACTAAATCTAGGCGATCGGGACGTACAGGAGGGGCAGGGTCCCTGTCCACGAGGGCTCACATTCTACGAGGGGCGGGTTGGGATACAGTAGGATGGGGGAATGTCAGGTATGGGGCGGTCGCCTGAGTCTCATGGCAGGTTGTAGGCTTGACGGAATAGGTGAGTCTTCAGGTGACACTTGAAGCTTCTCAGGGTAGGAGAGTGTCTGACGTGTTCGGGCAGGAGTTCCAGAGTATGGCAGATGCCCAGGAGAAGTCCTGGACTCGTTGTGCGAAGAGGTTATGAGGGGGGAGCAGAGGAGTAGCTCTTGGGAGGAGCGGAGGTTGCGTGAGGGTAGGTATCGGGAGACCAGGTCGGAGATGTATGATGGGGCCAGGTTGTGTATGGCTTTGTACGCCATGGTTAGTGTTTTGAATTGGGATCTCTTGGAGGCGGGTTTCACAGACGAGTTATATGCACATAATTAAGGGGGCATTAATTAAGGTGCGAGGCAATGAGCACGTTGATGGTGCTAAGGGAAATGTCGTTCTTTTTTTGAAAGTTTGGCGTAAACAAATTAAGTATCTTTTTCTTTATAGTGGATCTATCAAGGTTTTATTTCTTAAATTGCATATGTTATTAAAGTGGTTGCTTGACCGTAGCATTACTTTGTGACTGCAGATCTGGCAATCCTCGCAGCGCACTCGCTGCACGCTGTGAAGACTCTGGGGTGGGTGGTCATGTGACTGCAAGTGTTGGATTGGCATACTTTCAGGCACATTCTGACTAGTCACATGCATTCTCGCTCAGTACACTTCCATTGAGCAAGACTGTGCCCATTTAATTCGTCTTGTGACCACATGTATATAAAAGTGCCTACAAGTAGTCTTTAACCCCCTGCAGATTAGCTGGTTGACACATGCGGAATTAACTTGGCATTGTGACATTTGGACTGTAGATCAGCCTGGAAGTGGGAAATGCACTGCAGCCAAAAAGATTTTTAAATTTTTTTTTTAAAGCGTTAAAGTTAATTCAGAGTGTCATTTATTATTCAACCCCTCAAACCACCAGCATTCTGTTTGGTCCCCCAAAGTATTAAGAAGTAGTTCAGGCACAAAGAACAATGAGCTTCACATGTGTGGATTAATTATCTCTTTAGCCAGCCTTTTCTGACTATTAAGACCCTCCCAAACTTGTGAAACAGCACTCATACATGGTCAACATGGGAAAGACAAAGGACATTCCAGGCCATCAGAGACAAGATCGTGGAGGGTCACAAGGCTGGCAAGGGGTACAAACCCTTTCAAGGAGTTGGCCTACCTGTCTCCACTGTTGGGAGCATCATCGGAAGTGGAAGGCTTATGGAACTACTGTTAGCCTTCCACGGCCTGGACAGCTTTGAAAGTTTCCTCCCGTGCCGAGGCCAGGCTGTCCAAAGAGTCAAGGCTAACCAAGGACACAAGGAGGAGCTCCGGGAAGATCTCATGGCAGTGGGGACATTGTTTCAGTCAATACCATAAGTAACGTACTCCACCGCAATGGTCTCCGTTCCAGACGAGCCCGTAGGTACCTTTACTTCAAAGCGTCATGTCAAGGCTCGTCTACAGTTTGCTCATGATCACTTGGAGGACTCTGAGAAGACTGGTTCAAGGTTCTATGGTCTGATGAGACCAAGATCGAGATCTTTGGTGCCAACCACACACGTGACGTTTGGAGACTGGATGGCACTGCATACGACCCCAAGAATACCATCCCTACAGTCAAGCATGGTGGTGGCAGCATCATGTTGTGGGGCTGTTTCTCAGCCAAGGCGCCTGGCCATCTGGTCCGCATCCATGGGAAGATGGATAGCACGGCCTACCTGGAGATTTTGGCCAAGAACCTCCGCTCCTCCATCAAGGATCTTAAGATGGGTCGTAATTTCATCTTCCAACAAGACAACGACCCAAAGTACACAGCGAAGAAAACCAAGGCCTGGTTCAAGAGGGAAAAAATGAAGGTGATGGAGTGGCCTAGTCAGTCTCCTGACCTTAACCCAATTGAAAACTTGTGGAAGGAGCTCAAGATTAAAGTCCACATGAGACACCCAAAGAACCTAGATAACTTGGAGAAGATCTGCATGGAGGAGTGGGCCAAGATAACTCCAGAGACCTGTGCCGGCCTGATCAGGTCTTATAAAAGATGATTATTAGCTGTAATTGCAAACAAGGGTTATCCCACAAAATATTAAACCTAGGGGTTGAATAAAAATTGACCCACACTTTTATGTTTAAAATTTATTAAAATTCAACTGAGCAACATAACTTTTTGGTTTGTAAGATTTATGCTTCTGTTAATAAATCCTACTCTCGTTTGCAGTTTGAAGGCTCTAACTTATTTGCATCTTATCAAACCACCTAAATCTGCAGGGGGTTGAAGACTACTTGTAGGCACTGTAAATCACTAGCTTGCGGTCATATGGCCGCAGCTTCCAGCACTGGAGAATCCTCAGAGCGGACAGTCCGCACACTAGGAGCCACAAGTCTGCAGTCACATGGTGACAGCTCTTCAGTGTCCCTCCTACTGCTGGGATCTCATACTACTCAGTACATGTTAGGCTGGTTTCACATTACGGATTTTTCAGATCCGATGCTGTCCGATCAAAATCGGACAGCATCGGATCCGAATTTGGGCCCCATGCAGCCCTATGGGCATCGGACCGAATCGGATGTGCACTAAATGCCACCCGATTTGGTCCGATCCGATTCTGTCCGATTTTATTATCGGTGCAAAAATCGGAGCCTGCTCCGATTTTTGCACCGAAAATAAAATCTGACAGAATCGGATCGGACCAAATCGGATGGCATTTATTGCACATCCGATCTGACCCGATCCCTATAACATGGGGCCCTATGGAGCAGGGTCCGAGGAAACATCTGATGTCTCCTCGGACCCGATTTTACTGTACTGAGCATGCTCAGTACAGTAAAACTGCTCCTACTGGGAGCACAAGGGTTAAAAAAAAAAAAAAAAAAAACTTATGCTCACCTCCCCACGAGCCCCCGCCGTCTCCAGCCGTCTTCCTGAAGGCTCCCGGTGGCTCCCGCAGGCTCCCGGTGTCAGCAGAGGTCTTCTTCTGCTGTACAGGACCTGCGGTGATGTCAGTCATGTGACCGCGGGTTACCATGGTGACCATTTTTTCAGCCCGGAGCAACGATTTTATGCCGGAATCGGATGCCTATTTGGCATCCGATTCCAGGCATCACAAGGGAGCCGATGCTGTCCGAATTTATCGGACAGCATCGGCTCCCTTCAAAATCGTAATATGAAGGTAGCCTTAATCCAGTCTATCAGGATTTGTGGGCAGAGACTGAATATACCGTACTTGGATGCATGAGAAAGGGGCAGATGCCAGTACATAACAGTTTTGTTGTGCTGCTACTATGGGCTGTACAACAGTTTATGGAGTCTTGAATTATACAGTGACTATACTCTACTATCTACACCTAGTCCTGTGTATGTCACCCAGTTTTTTGTAATATTTTGCAATTCAGCTTCTCAAAGTGTTGTTCTTATTACATATTTAAAGGGAAATTGTCAGCAGCTTTTTGCTATGTAATTTGACGACAGCATGCTATAGGCATTAACAAGAGATTTCAGCGATGCCTCTCATCACACTGTTGGCTGTTGTTTAATATTTGCAATATTTGTTTTAGCTTCTTCAGATTATTTCCAGACTAAAGCTCCTGTCACACACGACGACGCATCAGCGATCCCGACAATGATACGACCTGGTAGGGATCGCTGGTACGTCACTTTGGGGTCGCTGGTGAGATGTCAAACAGTCAGATCTCGGGCGTAGTATTGAGATCGTTGGTCGTTGTCCCTTTCAAACAGCGGGAGCGCAATGATCAAAAAATGACCCAGAGCACTTTGTAACGATCAGCGATATCACAGCGGTGGCCTGATCGCTGTTACTTCACAAAACCTGTGATGTTACAATGATCTCAGTAACAATCTCGTTATGTGTGATGGGGGCATAAGGTGTACTTCGCACACAGATATTGCTAAAATCAGCGTCCTCGCCAGCGATATCGCTGTGTGTGAAGAGTAGCAGCAACGGGGCCCCTGCTGTGAGGTCGCTGATCGCAGCACATCCTTCAGAACCATTTTTTGGTCCTTGGTCTCCCGCTGGTCAGCACGCATCGCTGCGTGTGACAGCAAGAGATCAGTAACCTCATAGGCTGGTAACCATGATAAACACCGGGTAACTAAGCAGCAAGCGCTGCTTAGATACCCGGTGATTATCATGGTTACCAGCGCTAAGCGGGAGGACGGTGGTAACCATGATAAACAGTGGGTAACTAAGCAGCGCGCACTGCCTAGATACCCGCTGTTTATCATAGTTACCAGCGATGTGGAGGTCGGGTACTTGGTCGCTGAGTAGATCTGCCTGTTTGACAGCTTCCCAGTGACCACACAGCGATGTTCCAGCGATCCTGGTCGTTGTTGGGATTGCTGGAACATCGCTGTGTGTAACGGCACCTTAAGTCAGAGGACAGCTAGTCTGGCACATCCCCTGCTGTGATTAACAGCTCGCAGTTTGTAGACATTGTACATAGAGATCCTGGTGTGGGTGGGGGCAGCTTTCTCAGCTTTGTTGCATGGCTAAATCTAAAAACTCTGTCAGAACTGCTGCACCCAGTAATCTAGCTACTAAATCATTGAAATAAGGGTCTCTTTGCCTTCATCATGCTGCTGTCAGATGAGGTAGCAAAAACCTTGTGACAGATTCCCTTTAATGAGCAGTGGTATGGCAGCAGCTGCTCCGAGATATTAGTATAGTTGACGTTTTCATGCTTTCTTGTGATTCTTTCGTTACATGTGCTTCTGACTATGGTAACACACTTGCACATAAATCATTAGCATGGTGCAACTTTTGCAGTGAGTTTCACCTTATGTTGCCATCAGAGAAGAATTAAATTGCGTCTGGTACAAGTGCTTCTTTTTTACCCAATGCTTTTAGTTTTGCTTACCAGTCGCTGCTCTCTTATGTCTTCCAGGCTGACATTGAGCTGTTTGTGAACCGACTTGACTCTGTAGAATCTGTGCTCCCTTATGAATATGCTGCGTAAGTACTGGCATAAATCATTCTTCACTGCCACTGTTTTGTTTCTTACATTTTTATTATATTTATTTTCTTTTTTTCTGTATATTTACATGTTTTTAAATATAAAAGTTTGTGCTTTACAGATTTGGATTTTGGGTTCCTGAGCCTTGAAGGGTTTTCTCTCAAACTAAAGAAATTGAGCCATGACGAAATATACTTTACTACCTTAGAATTATATTTGAGATTACACTGGAGCTGGCTAATTTCAAACCGTGGATGTGTACTATATAGCCACTGTGCTGCTAGAAAACCCCTAAGAACCCGTGTGAAAGTTCTTCTATGGTTATGAATGCTATAAATTGCCTTAACCGTAAGATATATAATGATATGGGATTCAGCGCACAAAGATATCAATAAAATGTAGTTTTTATTTTTTATAAAATCATATCATATAAAAAGTATAAATTAAAAAAGTTAAATATCCACGGAATATCCGGAACCTTGCTTTGTTCATTAGGTTATCTGCTGAAGTGGGATATTGATTTCCTATAATACAGGATAAAAGTATGTCACTTGTTTGCAGGTTGAATATTAATAGAATTGTTAGTATATAAGGACCTACCTCTTTAAGAATGAGCTACCAGTGGAGTATACCTCTGGAAACCAGCATCTTCAAGAGAAGGGTGTGTCTGAGATCAATCTAGATGCTAAAATAGGGATTGTATTAAATTAATCTACAAAGGTGTATTAAATTTAATAGTTTAGCTGACGACACTGACGCCCTGACGGAGGAAGTCAGGTGATTTCACTGACGCGTGACCGCAGCGAGAGCCGCGACCAGAAGTGTTCTGAAGCGATCTAACACTCCCGAGGTTACCGGGCTCCGCCATTAGCTGTGTACCCGCCCTAGACCGACAAGGGTGGCCTTTTTTTGCAGCGCAGAGCTTCATCCAAATAGCGTACTCCAGAGGATAGCTATTGCCTGCCTGCCGCTCCATGTGAATCACACAAGCGTGTTTCACGTCTCCCATCCTGGGTAAGTAATCATTTAGCAGTTATAGCTCATTCTAAATAACCTGGTTCATGTCCCTAACCAGTGTGATATTAATATGAGGATCAAGTCACCATATAATAGTTTGAGTTACTAGGTGATAGATTTTCTTCAGGTTTTGATATTGATATTGAAAGGGCTGAAAACCATTATGTGAGGCTGAGCCACACAGGAATACAATGTATAAGTATGTGATTAGCCCTTCAAATTAGCACATACCTATAGTAAAATAATGACATATACTTTTTTGGCAGAAGCATAAGCGTATCAAGAAAAAGTAATCCAGTCATTTTCAAGAGGTGAATACTAAACCTATTAAATTTAATACACCTTTATAGATTTAATTTAATACAATCCCTATTTTAGCATCTAGATTGATCTCAGACACACCCTTCTCTTGAAGATGCTGGTTTCCAGAGGTATACTCCACTGGTAGCTCATTCTTAAAGAGGTAGGTCCTTATATACTAACAATTCTATTAATATTCAACCTGCAAACAAGTGACATACTTTTATCCTGTATTATAGGAAATCAATATCCCCACTTCAGCAAGATAACCTAAATGAACAAAGCAAGGTTCCGGATATTCCGTGGATATTTAACCTTTTAAATTTATACTTTTTATATGATATGATTTTATAAAAAAAAAAAACTACATTTTATTGATATCTTTGTGCGCTGAATCCCATATCATTACTATACTTTACTACCTGCCCGCAGGATTAAGGATAAATTAGTGTTCGGTTTGGGTACCACTTCTGATCACCATTTTATTTAAGTGTAGGTCACCAATGTGTAGGCCTAGTCCATGTAAAGGCATTCTGTTAGCAGGTTTTTGCCAAGTAACCTGAAGACTGCATGATGTAAGGGTTTAGACTTTGAAGTCTCTTGTCAAAGTATGAGTTGTTTACCTACAGTGTTTTAACATCAGGCCTGTATTTTTGCAGGACTATGTTGTCTTGTGCATGGCAGTCTGGAACACCCCCATCTGTGATTAGCAGATCATAGTTTATGAACATTGTATAAAGAGAGCCTGGTGTGGACAGGTTTAGCTTTCTGAGTTCTGCTGCATGCTAAATCTAACAACTTTTTTTGAGCCGCTTATCGAACTGCTGCACCCAGTAATCTGTGATACGTTTCTGGATTCAGGGTCTCTTTGCCTACATCATTCTGCTCTCTGATAAGGTTACACAAACCTACTGATAGATTTTCCTTAATGAAGATAGGGCCTCTTTGTCTCTCTGTGTCTGTCTCTCTCTCTGTCTCTGTCTCTCTCCTGTCTCTGTCTCTCTCTCTCTCTCTGTGTCTCTCTCTCTGTCTCTCTCTAAATTCTGCGATCTCCAGAAACAGGTTTAACCTGCAGGGTTAAAAAGGTTTGCTGTTGGCTTGCCCCACAGTTTACATTAGTGATCCCCAACCTTAAGCTCGGGAGCCACATGTGGCTTGCTGTCGTCTACTAGCTTGGTTCATTTGCACCAGGTCTAGCAAATTGATATGAAGAGCAGGTCTCCAGACAGTGAGTCTTGTGAGTAGCCCCACAAGGAATCCAGATCTGGATGCTCATACACTGGCCATGTGGATGGAGAGAGAATGGTAGCGCCAGTTATAGGGGCGATAGACGCTGGAAGCCATAATGTAGTGGGAGTGCTGGATGTGCTGATATAGAATGGGCATAACGTGGGAACATCTGGATGTAAGGATGCTTCCTATAAGGAAATGCGGCACAAGGTCTTGGTGTGATTTCTGGGCTAAGTCTTTGGTTATGATTACACTGGTAATGGAATCTCTGGGGGAAAACACCAGGGTAGGGCAGGGGAACTGGATGTAACTTTCCAGAGGGCTCTGGATGTGGCTCGTGACCATCTATTGGAGCTGCATGTAGTCCTTGGCGTGAGAAAAAGTTGAAAACCACTGGTTTACAGGATGGCGAATCGGTCATAACACCCTATAATCAACTTTTCTTTTTCGCTCCATTGGGAGACCCAGACATTGGGTGTATAGCTTCCGCCTCCGGAGGACACACAAAGTATTACACTTAAATAAGAAGTGTAACTCCTCCCCTACTGCCTATACACCCCCTCTAGGAGAAATCCCATCAGTTCTTAGCTTTGTGTGGAAGGCACACACTGCACTCATGCATTCTCACTTAGGCTTTCTCGGTCTCGCTGAGAGTGTCGTATGGAAGAAAAGAGGATCCATAGGATCCCCAGCATGTCTCCTTCCTCACCCTCGGGCAGAGGCGGTTGAGGTACCCTTGGGGTACAACAGGCTGGAGCCCTCATGTTGCTTTCCTTCTCCATCCCTTTGGGGCTCTGGAGAAGTGGAATCTTCAAGGGCTTCCATATCAGCTGGAGCTCAGACTCCATCCACTGTCCCTATGGGAATCGGCTGGCCGGAGTTGTGGACCCCCAGGGATCAGCCCCTGCACCTATTAAGGTACTCTGGGGCTTGTGCTGCTGCTGCAGCCCGGTCTGGCCACATGGGGGGATCATTGGAGATCCTCTGGGTCTTTGGGGTCCTGTACCTGTAGCGCCGCGGGGTTTGCGGTGTTTCCGGGAGGCACTGCGCTCTCCCGCTCCTGGGCACCGGCCGGCTGCGGAAATTTGGTCCCCGGCTTCATTGCGGCCTAGTTTTTTCGGCCTGTAGCCCGGGCTCCACAGGGGGCGGATTCGGCCACCTCTGTGGGCGGGCTTGGGGCCTCGGCCTCTCCCTGCCTTCGGGTCTCCGCCTCTGTGGGCGGTTTTAGTGCCCCGGCCGCTCCCATCTCGGTATGGCCGCGGCTGTGGTGGGCGGTCTTGGGGCTTTGGCCACCCCCATCCGGGGGGGCCGCTCCTCTGTCTGTCAGGGTCTGTCTGTGCTCTCCGGATTCCCGCGCCTCGCCCCCTTGGCACGCCCCCTTATTCAGCTCCGGCGGCCATCTTTGCTTTTGGACTGAGACTGTTCTCAGTTTCTCTCCTTCTCCTGCGGCTGGTAGGAGGGCGCGCTGCTTCCGGAGGGACACAACCTCTCTGTCAGGCTGGTAAGTCACCCCAGGCTCTCTGGTGTCTCCCTCTCCCTGGGGCCCCCCTCTAGAGTACCCCTTCTTGGAGGACCCTGCCTGGGGGTGACATGTCCTCCACCAGGAGCAAAGCCCCTAAGGTGCAGACATTTTATTCGTCTTGCACTGCTTGCAAGGTCTCGCTGCCTGCTGGGTCTGTATTCCCTCATTGCTCTGCCTGCACTTCTCATGAGCCTGAGGTGGACCACAGGGCTCCCCCCAGCTCTGCTGCATCAGAGTCTTCCCTAGTCAGGGAGACCAGGCTATGCCACCAGCTTGGACTGTAGCCTTTACTAAGTCCTTTTCAGACACTTTTGCCCAGTCTATGACGGCTCTAACCAAAGTCCTGCAGGAGTCTTTACAGGCCAGTCACCGGGAAAGTGCCCCCGGTCCCTCTGCCTCACGCCGCAGGCACTACAGCGAGTCGTCCCCTTCTAGGGGAATGGACTCTGGTGACATTACAGGTGTCTCAGACTTGGCTCCCTCTCCATGGCACCATAAACGGCCACGCAGAGATGTCTCTCCTGCTTCCTCTCATCACACGGAGTCTCATGCTGAGGGTTCCCAGATGGATGGGGAAGATAGGCAGGATTCCGGGAGGCCTTCGGAGGCCTCAGAGGAAGATTCCTTGGTGGATGACTTAGGTCCAGAACGGAATTAATGGAGGACACTATCTGCTCCCACTCCCACGGCGGAGACTTCTCTCTCGGAGGAATTGTATCAGTTTCCTTCCTCCGTCCAGGTCTCGGGGTTCATTCTTCGATCATTCCAATTTCCGATCAACTGTACAGACACCCAGGGCTTGCCCTGATAAACGCTTTTTCAGGAAACAGAAGGATACTCTGTATCCTTTTCCTCCTGATGTAGTAAAGGGTTGGTCGTTTTCTCCTAAGGTGGACCCTCCAGTCTCTAGACTGTCGGCCAATACTGTCAGTCAGTCGCGGATGGCTCCTCTTTGAAGGATCCCACTGACCATGAAATTGAGCTTCTGCAGAAGTCCATCTACGAGGCTACGGGGGCCTCCTTGCCCCAGCTTTCGCTGCGGTTTGGGCCCTGCAAGCAGTTTCCGCCTGCTTGGCGGAACTAAATGTTGTAGCTCAGGATATTCCCGAGGTGACTACCCTCACGTCTCAAGCCTCGGCATTCACCAACTACGCTAGGTCGGCGATCATGGAAGTCGCCAGTCGTACCTCTGTAGCTTCGGCTATCTCGCTCGCAGCCCGTAGGATGTTGTGGCTACGAGATTGGAAGGCTGACACCACTTCAAGAAGTTCCACCAGGGACTCCCGTTCGCGGGGAACAGGCTTTTTGGAGAACAATTGAACGACATCATTAAGGAATCCACAGGCGGCAAATCGACTTCTTTGCCTCAATCTAAGGTTCAGAAGTCTGGTCAGCGTCAGATGCACGCCAAGTTTCGGTCCTTTCATCCCTCCTCAAAATCCTCCTCCTCCTCCTCTCGTTCAGACAAGGATCAGAAGTCAGGCCGGACTTGGAGGTCTAAGGCTCAACAGAAGAAGTCAGCTGGAGCCTCAGTCGCAAGCCTGCTTCTTCATGACTCACCGCCTCTCAGCAGCATCCTCGGTCGGTGGCAGGCTCTCCCAATTTGGAGACGTTTGGCGCAGTCTTATCCAGGACCGATGGGTAGTGGATGTCATCTCCCACGGATACAGGATAGAGCTGTCCTCGCGTCCTCAGACTCGTTTCTGTCTCTCCACGCCTTGCTGGCAAAGGCTTTGGCCTTTCGTCGGTGCTGGACGCCTTGAGACAGAACGGGGTCGTGATCCAGGTCCCCTCCGGGGAGCGTTTTCAGGGATTCTATTCGAACCTCTTCACGTTCCCTAAGAAGGACGGTTCGCTAAGACCGGTGTTGGATCTCAAGCTTCTCAACCGGCATGTGAAGGTCAGATCATTCCGAATGGAGTCTCTGAGGTCTGTGATAGCGTCTCTACTCAGGGGATTTCCAGCCTGGGTAGATTCCCAAGGATGCGCTACCTCCACGTTACATCGCTCCTGAACATTCAACTGCTGGTGCGGTTTGCAGTTGTTGAGAAGAGCACTTTCAGTTTTGGCTCTGCACCTCGCTTGCATCGGCTCGAGGGTTTTCACCAAGTGATGGCGGCGATGGTGGCGGTTATGCATTCCCAGGATCCACGCAGAACCGTATTGGAGATCGTTAAATCAAGGTCCTCCGCGGAGCATGCAACTGAGTGTCTCAGTTACTTACACACTCCTGCAGTAATTCGGGTGGTTGGTCATGTACCGAAGTCCGTTCTCCTTCCTACTCAGACAATAACTTACCTGTGCATGGAGTTTCATACTGCTCCGGCTCGGATCATTCTCCCGGTCAACAAGCAAGCGTCTAATCTAGGAGGTGGTCCAGTTTCTCTTGCAGTCAGTCTCGGTGTCTATCAGGCGTCTGCGCGTTCTGGGGAAAGATGGTGGCGACGATAGAGGCAGTGCCCTTTGCGCAATTTCACCTTCGTCCGTTGCAATTGCAGATCCTGCGCGGATGGAACAAGAGTCCCTCCTCTCTCGACCAGCTCATCCCTCTGTCATCATCGAACAAAGAATCTCTTCTCTGGTGGCTGCTTCCCACGTTCTGTCTCGAGGCAGATGTTTTCTGCCCCCCTCTTGGTTGGTTGTGACCACGGACGCCAGCCTTCTGGGCTGGGGCGCCGTGTTTCTTCACAGAGCTCAGGGCTCATGGACGGAACAGGAGTCCTCCCTTCAGATCAACGTTCTGGAGATTCGGGCCATTTATTTGGCTCTTCTGGCTTTTCAGAGGTTCCTGGCGGGGAATCAGATTCGGATACAATCCGACAACGCGACCGCGGTCGCTTACATAAACCACCAGGGAGGCACGCGCAGCTCTCAAGCCTTCGAGGAGGCCCAGCGTATCCTTCATTGGGTCGAGGACACCGACTCATCCATCTCGGCGGTTTTCATTCCCGGGGTGGACAGTTGGGAGGCCGACTATCTCAGTCGGCAAGGCATGGACGAGGGCGAGTGGGCTCTCCACCCAGACGTTTTTCAGCTCATTTGCGACAGATGGGGAACCCCGGACGTGGACCTGATGGCTTCCAGACTGAACCACAAGGTCCCGGTCTTCATGTCTCGCTCCCGAGACAGCAATGCTCTGGCAGCGGACGCTCTGGTCCAGGACTGGTCCCAGTTTCGTCTTCCCTACGTGTTTCCTCCATGTCCTATGCTGCCCAGGGTTCTGCGGAAACTCAGGTCAGAATGTCGTCGGGCTCTGATCATAGCCCCAGACTGGCCCAGGAGGGCCTGGTATCCGGACCTGTTACGGCTCTCGATGGGGGATCCGTGGAGGCTCCCGTCACGGCCAGACCTCTTGTCTCAAGGTCCGTTCTTCCGCCACAATTCCTTCGGCCCTCAGCCTGACTTTGTGGCACTTGAAGACTGGTTGCTGACATCTTGTGGTTTTTCTTCTGAAGTCGCTGCAACCATGAAACAGGCCAGGAAACCTGCGTACGTCAAAGATATACCGCAGAGTTTGGAAGATCTTCTTTTCCTGGTGCCGTCTCAACGGAAATTCTCCTTGGCCTTTATGTCTTCCAACCCTTCTAGACTACTTGCAATCAGGATTGGATAAGGGTTTGGCACTCCGTTCCCTCAAAGGGCAGATTTCAGCACTGTCGGTGCTGTTTAACAAACGTCTAGCTAACCTTTCTCAGGTGAGGACTTTTCTGCAAGGGGCCAATCACATCGTTCCCCCATACAAACGTCCTTTGGACCCCTGGGACCTTAATCTGGTCCTGCTGGCCTTACAGAAGCCGCCTTTCGAGCCTCTTAGAGAAGTGTCTCTCTCCAGGCTCTCTCAGAAAGTTGCCTTTCTTGTAGCTATTACCTCTTTGCGGAGGGTTTCTGAGCTGGCAGCCTTGTCTTGCAGGTCTCCTTTTCTGGTGATTCACCAAGATAAGGTGGTGCTCCGGCCTGTGGCGGAATTCTTACCTAAGGTGCTTTCTCCGTTTCACCTGAATCAAGACATTGTCCTGGCGTCCTTTTGCCCTAATCCTGTGCATCAGTATGAGAAGTCTTTGCATACTTTGGACCTGGTTAGGGCTGTCAGGATTTATGTGTCCTGCACGGCATCTTTTCGACGCACGGATGCCCTATTCGTTCTCACGACAGGCGAGATAAAAGGGGCGCAAGCCTCCAAGTCTTCCTTGGCTCGGTGGATCAAGGCTTCTATTCAGGAAGCCTACCTTCTCTCTGGTACGCCTTTACCTGCGGGGATTAGGGCGCATTCCACAAGAGCTGTAGGTGCCTCGTGGGCCTTACGTCATCAGGCCACGGCGCAACCGGTGTGTCAAGCGACCACTTGGTCCAGCCTACATACCTTTACGAAACATTATCAGGTTCATGCGTATGCTTCGGCAGACGCTAATGTGGGCAGACGGATCCTGCAGGCGGCGGTAGCTCACCTTTGATGTTACTTCCACTCTTGGGTCTTTTCCCACCCAGGGATAGCTTTTGTACATCCCAATGTCTGGGTCTCCCAATGGAGCGAAAAAGAAAGAGAATTTTGTTTACTTACCGTAAATTCTTTTTCTTCTAGCTCCTAATTGGGAGACCCAGCACCCACCCTGTTGCCTTTTGGGTGTTGTTTTCTGTTTCAGTGACTGGTGTTGTACATGTCGCTGTTTTAGCCATGTTGGACGAGAATTCTTGACGGACCTTTCGGTCTTGGTGTGGGTTCTTTCCTCCTTCCTGCATGTGCACTGAACTGATGGGATTTCTCCTAGAGGGGGTGTATAGGCAGTAGGGGAGGAGTTACACTTATTATTTAAAGGGAACCAACCACCTCAGATGACGTCTATAAGCAGTTAATACATGTCCCTGCACCCTACCTACACCATTCCAGCTATGTTTTTGCTAAGAATATTGATAAAAGCAAACCGAAATAAAACACTTTGTAAACTTACATGCCTGCGTACTTGAGGGCGTCTCCCTCGGGCTCTTGTACTAGAGGGCTGTGTCTTGTGCAGCATGAGTGGCTTCCCTACCCCTCCCTCTCTCTTTGCAGGACGTCACTGAAGGGCGTTATATTATCTTTGTGTGGGCGGGCACGCAAGGCAGCTCTCGTCCCTGCACGTCATCGGAGCGAGACAGAGTCACGTGCACTAGCATCGTCACTTCCTGTCGGCTCCGTGTACACACGAGCAGCTGATGGATGGATTGCATGTGAGGCTCAGACCAAACGCCGAGCGGGCTTGTTATCATTCACTAAGCCCGCTCGGCGTTTGGTCTGAGCCTCACATGCAATCCATCCATCAGCTGCTCGTGTGTACACGGAGCCGACAGGAAGTGACGATGCTAGTGCACGTGACTCTGTCTCGCTCCGATGACGTGCAGGGACGAGAGCTGCCTTGCGTGCCCGCCCACACAAAGATAATATAACGCCCTTCAGTGACGTCCTGCAAAGAGAGAGGGAGGGGTAGGGAAGCCACTCATGCTGCACAAGACACAGCCCTCTAGTACAAGAGCCCGAGGGAGACGCCCTCAAGTACGCAGGCATGTAAGTTTACAAAGTGTTTATTTCGGTTTGCTTTTATCAATATTCTTAGCAAAAACATAGCTGGAATGGTGTAGGTAGGGTGCAGGGACATGTATTAACTGCTTATAGACGTCATCTGAGGTGGTTGGTTCCCTTTAAGTGTAATACTTTGTGTGTCCTCCGGAGGCGGAAGCTATACACCCAATGTCTGGGTCTCCCAATTAGGAGCTAGAAGAAAAAGAATTTACGGTAAGTAAACAAAATTCTCTTTATTTTCTTTGACCCTTTCACTGAAAATGTTTTATGTCCTAAATTTGCAGTTTTTCAGTATGTTTGAGAACTATCTTGTAGGTTTGCCAAATTCTTTTTTTTTTTTTATCATCTTCCTGCTGTAAAAATGTTGTTTTATTTTTAAGGTTTGATTTTTGTCAAGTTGAGCGAGAGAAAAGGCCCTCCGAAAATCTTGGCCAGGTGTTGTTTGGTGAAAGAATTGAGCCGTCTCCATACAAGGTTGGTTTAGATCTGAATGTTGTGTTTATTCATAAAGGGCATCAGGCTTTGCTTTATGCAGTGTGCTCATTTATTGGAGACTATGGATTGTAGCTTGATCTTACCATGAAAAGGTAAACTTTGTTCTTCCAAGCCTGCTCTCTTACACGACCCCACCCCATAGTGCTATCCAGTGTTCACATCCCACTAGCAATGCAGACATTATGATTCAAAGAGAAGAGGGCATCAGACTGTGCTGATCCCAACTGTTATTCGGGACAGTCGCAAGCAGGTAGCCGGAAGGTGTGCTCCTAAACAGAACACGGCACAAACTATTTAATACTAATTAAAAATATCTTGTTTCCTTTTGTAGTTTAAATTTAAACAAGAAAAAAAATGTGAGGATGTTTGTTCCAAATCCTACATAACTACAGATGCCCAGAGTAAGCAGAAGTTAGAATTCTTAAAGAAGAGTATGCTGCTGAACTACCAGCACCATTGGTGAGTGCATCGTATCAGATTTTCTGATAACTTCTCTTTAATTATGGGGTTTTGAGGCCTCTGAAAAGTTAGGGAACTTGTCATGTGTGATAACATTAACCTGCAAGTATAGGGTTAATCTGTAGGCTAATGGACTTAAAAAATGTACTTATGCTGAAATCATACTGAAAGCAAGGCAATCGGTGGAGAATGACCTTTGTATTCCTTCTGGGAGCTGTTGACTTTGCCATATAAGTGTGTCAATAGTCACCACTCACAGAATAGCGAGTGATTACTGACAGCTGGCTTTGCAGGGCATCAATGCAGAGCGAGCGATCAGTGGTGGGGCGAGCTTCCGACTGCTGCTCAATGCTTTCAGTGGTGACTATAGGTACACCTATGACTTGAAGCCAACGCCCCCGAATGCTCACTACACTCCTAGATCTAATTCTTGAGGCGTCTAGTTACCAAAATGGGGTCACTTGTGGGGGAGCTTCAAAGTTTAGGCTCACAGGGCCTCTCCATACACAACATGGTGTCTGCTAACAATTGGAGCTAATTTTCAATTCAAATTGTTAGCGGACACCATGTCGCATATGGAGAGCCTCTGTGTGCCTAAAGATTGGAGCTCCCCACAAGTTACCCCATTTTGGAAACTAGACCTCCCCAAAGAACTTATCTAGGTGCATAGTGAGCTCTTTGAACCCTCAGGTGCTTCACAAATTGATTCGTAAAAATGAAAAAGTACTTTTTTTTTTCTTCACAAAAAGTTTTCTTTTGGACTCAGTTTTTTATTTTCACATGAGCAACAGGATAAAATGCATCCTAAATTGTGTTGGGCAATTTCTTCTGAGTACACAAATACCTCATATGTGGTCATAAACCACTGTGTGGGTGCACGGCAGGGCTCAAAAGTGAAGAAGCGCCATTTGACTTTTTGAATGGAAAATTAGCTCCAAAAGTCAAATGGCGCTCCTTCCCTTCTGAGCCCTGCCATGCGCCCAAACAGTGGTTTATGACCACATATGAGGTATCTGTTTTTGCAATGGTGTCACTTTTGGGTATTTTCTGTCATGTACGCCCCTCAAAGGGACTTCAAATGTGATGTGGTCACTAAAAAAATGGTTTTGTAAATTTTGCTGGAAAAATGAGAAATTGCTGATGAACTTTGAACCTTTATAACTTCCTAACCTCAAAATTTTTTTTCCCCCAAAATTGTGCTGATGTGAAGTAGACATGTGGGAAATGTTAGTTAATAACTATTTTGTGTCATATGCAGTGTTGGCCAAAAGTATTAACACCCCTGCAATTCTGTCAGATAATACTCAGTTTCTTTCTGAAAATGATTGTAATCACAAATTCTTTGGTATTATGATCTTCATTTAATTTGTCTTCAATGAAAAAAACACAAAAAGTATTGTCCTAAATATCCTAAATATATCCAAATTGGATATAATTCCACACCAAACATAAAAAATGGGGTGGACAAAAGTAATGGCACTGTTAGATAAATCATGTGATGCTTCTCTAATTTGTGTCATTAACAGCACTTGTTACTTACCTGTGGCACCTAACAGGTGCTGGCAATAACTAAATCACACTTGCAGCCAGTTGACATGGATTAAAGTTGACTCAACCTCTGTCCTGTGTCCTTGTGTGTACCACATTGAGCATGGAGAAAAGAAAGAAGACCAAAGAACTGTCTGAGGACTTGAGAAACCAAATTGTGAGGAAGCATGAGCAATCTCAAGGCTACAAGTCCATCTCCAAAGACCTGAATGTTCCTGTGTCTACTGTGCGCCGTGTCATCAATAAGTTTAAAGCCCATGGCACTGTGGCTAACCTCCCTAGATGTGGAAAGAAAAGAAAAATTGACAAGAGATTTCAACGCAAGATTGTGCGGATGGTGGATAAAGAACCTCGACTAACATCCAAACAAGTTGAAGCTGCCCTGCAGTCCGAGGGTACAACACTGTCAACCCGTACTATCTGTCGGCGTCAGAATGAAAAGCGACTGTATGGTAGGATACCCAGGAAGACCCCACTTCTTACCCCGAGACATAAAAAAGCCAGGCTGGAGTTTGCCAAAACTTACCTGAGAAAGCCTAAAACGTTTTGGAAGAATGTTCTCTCTTTTTGGGCAAAGGCATCAGCATAGAGTTTACAGGAGAAAAAAAGAGGCATTCAAAGAAAAGAACACGGTCCCTACAGTCAAACATGGCGGAGGTTCCCTGATGTTTTGGGGTTGCTTTGCTGCCTCTGGCACTGGACTGCTTGACCATGTGCATGGCATTCTGAAGTCTGAAGACTACCAACAAATTTTGCAGCATAATGTAGGGCCCAGTGTGAGAAAGCTGGGTCTCCCTCAGAGGTCATGGGTCTTCCAGCAGGACAATGACCCAAAACACACTTCAAAAAGCACTAGAAAATAGTTTGAGAGAAAGCACTGGAGACTTCTAAGGTGGCCAGCAATGAGTCCAGACCTGAATCCCATAGAACACCTGTGGAGAGATCTAAAAATGGCAGTTTGGAGAAGGCACCCTTCAAATATCAGGGACCTGGAGCAGTTTGCCAAAGAAGAATGGTCTAAAATTCCAGCAGAGCATTGTAAGAAACTCATTGATGGTTACCAGAAGTGGTTGATCGCAGTTATTTTGGCTAAAGGTTGTGCAACCAAGTATTAGGCTGAGGGTGCCAATACTTTTGTCTGGCCCATTTTTGGAGTTTTGTGTGAAATGATCAATGTTTTGCTTTTTGCTTCATTCTCTTTTGTGTTTTTTCATTGAAGACAAATTAAATGAAGATAATAATACCAAAGAATTTGTGATTGCAATCATTTTCAGGAAGAAACTGAGTATTATCTGACAGAATTGCAGGGGTGTCAATACTTTTGGCCAACACTGTAACTCTCTGGTTTAACAGAATAAAAATGCAAAATTTGAAAATTGCTACATTTTTGCCAAATTTTTTATTTTTTCACAAATAAATGCAAAAATTATCGACCTAAATTTAATACGAACATGAAGCCCAATATGTCACGTAATTGAATGAAAAGAGATCCATGAGTATAAGTATGGACCTCACAAGGATTGATTTGTTTATGGCTTCTCTACATTTGTCACTTCAGGATTGTTGATAACATGCCGGTGACGTGGTGCTATGAAGTAGAGGATAAGAAGAAATTTTGCAATCCCGGATTTCCAATTGGTTGCTACATAACAGAGGATGGCCATCCTAAGGACGCTTGTGTGATTAATGTAAGCTTTTCCAGTACAGCCCTTCTGTATGTTGCAATATGTGTTCACTCCGGGACGACCCTACTCGCTTAAAAGTATTGTATTTGAGGCTACAGCTGGTTGGGAAAACTATAAATGGTTTCCAAAGTTCCCAAAATGTCACTCTAAAATGTAAAAGAACAATAAACTGTACATATTAATACAGATAAAACCAGAAAGGGATTTTACAGCACTTGGCAGCTTTTTGTGTTGAGGACATGGTTCCCTACACAGTGACTCATACTCACCTGGTATCCAAGGGAACATTTTATCCTACAGCATCCTGCTGTTCAGTATTGTGCTGGTAGACTGCCAGTCAGTGTATGTATCTACTATATAATTGTCTAATGTTGTCTGTCTGTCACGGAAATCGCGCGCCTGACAGAGGCCGCTCATTTTTTGCCGACAGATGCTGCGGCCTATGAGAGCAGCGTATGCAAAAGAACAGCACGGCGCGCAAATTCAAAATTTGCGCGGCTCTCCTCAAAGCGCCCCACTGCCCGCGCTCCCCCCTCCCTGCTCGCCCTGCCCGCTCTCCCCCCTGACTTCCCCAACCCCCCCCCCCCCAGCTCCTCCTGCCCTGCCCGCTCCTAACCCTAAACTACATTTGTCTTTAACCATCCTCACAGCCTCCTCCCGTGCCCTCAGCCTCCTCCCGTGCCCTCAGCCTCCTCCCGTGCCCTCAGCCTCCTCCCGTGCCCTCAGCCTCCTCCCGTGCCCTCAGCCTCCTCCCGTGCCCTCAGCCTCCTCCCGTGCCCTCAGCCTCCTCCCGTGCCCTCAGCCTCCTCCCGTGCCCTCAGCCTCCTCCCGTGCCCTCAGCCTCCTCCCGTCCCCTCAGCCTCCTCCCGTGCCCTCAGCCTCCTCCCGTGCCCTTAGCCTCCTCCCGTCCCCAAGGTATTCTAGAATACCTGATGCATTAGAATTGGGCCACCATCTAGAATAACATAATTAGAGGGGACAGGTAATTTCCCTCAATGTTATTAACCAGCAGATATTGGGTGAATCTGCCGGTTAATGGCATTCTAAAACTGCCAGGCCGCTACACTGACAGTGTGGCTGCTGGGAGTGAATTAATTTGATTCCTTCCAGCACCCCCTGACATTATCATACAGGCGTACCTGTGCAGTTTGTCACTGCTCAGTATACAGTGTGCAGAGAGTGTAAGCATTACCTGGCACATTGATTGCTGACATATCACATCACTGGTTCCCTTTTAAAGGATTATTTTAAATCTTCTCATGAGTATAATTGAGTCTTATAGTACTGTTGTGTTCAAGTTGCTATTAGAAAAAAAAGTGCATAATCGTAATTTGCTATTTAACCCCCTTCACAACTTTTGACATACTTACCTTTGATGCAAGCTTGCATGCCACGCCTGCATCATTTCCCACACATGATGGTTGATTCAATCAGCCATCATGTATCTCTTAACAGTCACAGGTTGGAGTTCTGCCCACCACTGTTAAGTTGAATGCCGCTGTCAGTCTATGACAGTGGCATTTAACAAGCAACAGCAAAGGGGCACATTATTCCCTGCTCCCATTGGTGCTCCAGTGACCTGATTGCCGTGCACCAATGGGTTGTCATGACAGCCGGGGGTCTGCTGATGACACCCATGGTTGTCATTGTTTCATCTGTGATCTCAAGATTGTGATAATGCACTGCTGTGTATAGCATAGATACAGATACAGTAAAAATTATACAAAAAGATATGAAAAATAGGAAAAACCCCACGAGTTAACATCTCACCCTCTTTGAACCATTACAAATAAAGGAATGTAAAAAAAATACACATTTGGTATTGCGGCATCACAAATGTCTGAAATATCAAAATATAATATAAATTTGATCAGTAAACTGTGTAACAAGAAAAACACTCGAACACCAGACTTCCGCTTTTTTGTCGCCGCAGCAATGCAATAAGAGGCGATCAATACTTTGTATCTAGCCCAAAATGTTATCAGCAAAAACGTAAGCTCACAGCTCAAAAAATAAGCCATCACTTGGCCCCAGATCCCAAAAAAACAGAAAAAAACTGTTTGGTATCTACGTACTTGTACTGACCTGGACAATCATACTGTCAGATCATACTATATAGTGAATATGGATTGTAAAAAAAAAAACAAAAAAAAAAACACACTTGTGGAATGGCACATTTTTTTATGCAGTTTGGTTGCATTTTCCCATTTCCTGTACACTATATATAGTAAAATGAATATCATTCAAAAGTACAACTCGGTCCGCGAAAAACAAGACCTCTTATGTCTTTATTTCCCAGAAAAGGAAATGTTATGTCTCTTGGAAGAAGGGACGGGAAAAAAAAAAGCAACATCACTTGGAGTGAAAGAGTTAATGATGGCTGCTGATAATATTGTTTGTAATGAAAATATTTTCTTCACAGTCAGAGTTTCATGAGAGGGACACATTCTATATCTTCAACCACGTGGACATTACGATCTATTACCACGTTATACAGGATGGAGGGCAGGAGTCAAGATTAGTAGCCGCTAAACTAGAGCCCAAAAGGTAAGCAGTGCTGACGGTCTTGTATTGTCTTACATGCCAGGCTTGGTTTCAGCCGTTGGTTACTGCAGGTCTCCTTTTTTCAGTGCTCTTAAAGGGATCCTGTCACCTCCAAAACGCCACCTAAGCTAGCAAAACATGTCCCTGCAGCATCCCATCACTAATCTCACACTTCTTTTGTCTCCTAAAAGCATCCTGTGAAAGTGCATAAAAACGTTTTAATACTTGCTCATTAGGGATTCTAATTAGCAGGGGCTATATTCTTTAGTCACCAGGGCGGGCTGTTTTGCAGGCTTCAGAATCCACTCTCTATCTGTGCTGGTGTGATGTGCAGCTGAAGGCAGGACTAATGATTTGCATTCTGTGAGTGATAGAGAGGGGGAAGGGTAAAGCCTGCACAAGCAGAGCAAACAGACAGAGAGAGGCTGGATCCTGGAGCTGCAAAACAGCCCGCCTTGGTGACTAAAGAATATAGTCACTGCTAATTATAATCACTAATGAGTAAGTATTAAAACATTTTTATGCACTTTCACAGGATGCTTTTAGGAGACAAAAGGAGTGTGAGATTAGTGATGGGATGCTGCAGGGACATGTTTTGGTAGCTTAGGAGGCGTTCTGGAGGTGACAGGATCCCTTAAATTATTTTATTTCTTACATACATTTCTTCAGTCTTTCTATCTTCATGTCTTTCATGTTGTACAGTAACAACTGCAGTTTTGCTAAATTAATGACATAAGGTTGAAAGAAAAAATTGTATCTGTATGATCTTGACGATTTCATTTTACAACACTCCATTTTATTTCAGCTTATGTTTTTGCTTTAGCTTTTTTTTAAATTTCCTTCTTATTCTGTCGACAGCTTTAAGCATACACACGTTGACAAACCCGACTGTTCTGGGCCTCCAATGGAAATAAAGAATACACAAAGTGGAGAAATTAAAATCCGATACACATATTCTGTCTCATTTCAGGTCAGTACAATGAGATCTCCAAAACCATTTGCTTCATGTATATACCACTTTATCTTACAGCAAAATCTTATCAATGTGCAGAAAGGTTTCTATTAAGTATCACAGGTAGATTACAATGAAAGACAACCTCACGATCTTAGAGATGACGACACTTACACAGGATTCAGCATGGAATATAGGTGATGGTTACAGCTCTGAACCTCATCCTTCTGCATAATGACTGCTAAGGCCCCAGAGCCTACTAAGAATGTAGCTATACAGTCAATTTAATGATGGATCAATATTGATGACCAGCTACTTTTTATTAATTTATTTTTAGAAGATTTTAATATCACTATTTGTGATGAGCGAGCACTACCATGTTCATGTAATCTTAACGAGCAGATTGATGCTCGGAAGAGCGCGACTTGAGTTCCCAAGTATAATGGATGTCAATTGAAAGTGTGAGCATTTTTCCGGAACGCTGCCAGCAAAATGCTTGCTGTATCCTGCTAGTTTCTGTAACCCGGGCAGGTAATTTTGTTCCCCATTTTATTTTATTTTTTTTTTTTTTTTTTTTACCTGTTCAATTTTTTGGGGACATTTCAATTCTTATTTCTGTTGCTTTTGCTTTTAATTTTAACTCACCACCATGAGGCAGCTGATACATTATAAAGTACTGTATATTCAAGCATAAGCCGAGGCACCTAATTTTGCCTGAAAAAAAACTGGGAAAATGTATTGACTTGAATATATAAGCTTAGAGTGGGAAATACAGCAGCCCCCACAGCACACAAAAAAAAGCGGTTTAACCTATCTCCTCATCGCTTCCTCTTGCAGCACCATGGCATCCTCCTGTCTTGTGCACATGCAGTGATAACGTCGCTGTCCTGTGCCGCTCACATTATCAGCTGCCAGCACAAGACAGGAGGACTCCGCGGTGCTGCAGGGGGAGTGATGGGGAGGTGAGTATAATCGTCCATCGCTGGGATATTCACTTTTTCACACACCAAAGGTGATGCGTGGGAAATGATCATCCACACACATGATCACCCCTGGCTGCAACTGTAGTTGGTGATCATGTGCGCGAGCTACTTAAGGTAATGTAATGTGTGCCGCTGCACCCATCCATCATCCTGCCCGCCTCTCGGCACCAGCTTCAATGCTGAGAGGTGATGGACAGAGGGATGCAGTGAATATTAGCCTAAACAGCAGGCCCACGTGATCACCGGCCATAGCTGCAGCCTGCCCCAGCCTCTGGTGATCCGTTCCAATACCACGAAAAGTGCGTCTCAGGACCCTCACTCGAGTTTAAGCTGAGGGGGCTTTTTCAGCATACAGAATGCGCTTAAAAAGACGGCGTATACATGATACATTTTGGTTACACTATTTTTTAAAATTCTTTTTATGTTTGCTATTATTTAGGAACGAACAGAACTCCGATGGGCCTCCAGGTGGGATTACATCTTAGAATCCATGCCCCACACACACATTCAGTGGTTCAGGTAAGCATGTTTGCGTGTTACTTGTAACGTTTTAGGTGGAGACATCTGCCTGCATATAACTTTCTGGATCCAATATCTTAACTCTGATAACCATTCTAAAAAGAAATTAGTTTCATCTTTGCATTGCATATATAAATAGCTAATCATTGCTTGAAGGTGCAAGTGAGAAGACCTAAACTAAGCACACAGTTCTTCGTTACAGGGAGACCTGAGACACTGCTCAGTGTAGTCCTAAATGAAAGATGTTACTCTTTTGGTATTTTCACACGCCGCAATCTAACCTGGGAATCCTAAAGGCGATAAGTTGTCCCGGAGCAATCGCCGTGAAATTGCCTCACAGTTGCGGCGTGTGATTGGGGAATTTCGCGGCAATAAATCGCCTGACTCCTGAGCAGTGCTCTG
>JARQOC010000002.1:532601109-532648716 GCA_033576535.1 Allobates femoralis | reverse complement strand
ATCAGGGCTTTGTGTGCAGAGCTCCTCACTTAGCGTCCTGCTCCATCAGATGCAGGACACGCCCCCGTGAATTTTGTTTCTGACAGGGGCACCCAGTTCGTTTCTAAATTTTGGAGGGCATTCTGTAAACTGATTGAAATAGACTATTCCTTTTCTTCTGCCTATCACCCTGAAACCAATTATCAAACCGAGCGCACTAATCAAGCTCTCGAGAAGTATCTACGTTATGTCTCTGAGCATCAATCCGATTGGGTGGAACACCTGCCACTAGCAGAATTTGCCATGAATAACCAATACCTGGAGTCCATCAAGACCACCCCTTTCTACTGTAATCATGGGCTGCAACCGCAATTTGGTTCATTTTCTTCTAGGCTTTCCGAAAGGTCCATAGATCAGTTAAAGACTATCTGGTCTGAAGTGAACAAAAACTTGAATGGGGCTCAGACTAGGCAGGCGTCTTCCGCTAATAAGCGGCGCTCCAAGGGTCCGGACCTGGGAGTTGGAAACAAAGTCTGGCTTTCTACGAAAAATATTAAGCTCAAAGTGCCGTCTGCCAAACTAGGTCCCAGGTTTATTGGTCCGTATGAAATTATTGACGTGATTAACCCTGTAGCCTTTCGTCTGAAGCTCCCTCAATCATTCAAATTGCCCAATGTATTCCATAAGTCTCTTCTCAAATTGTACCGATCTCCGGTTCGTCCTGTACAGTCCCCTCCTCCTCCAGTCTTGGTCGGGGGTGCCGTAGAATACGAAGTTCAACAGATCCTTGATTCCCGCTTAGTGAGAGGATCCGTGCAGTATCTGGTAAATTCGAAGGGCTATGGTCCGGAGGAGAGGTCCTGGGTGCCTGTCAGTAATATCCATGTCAAGGGTTTGATCAGGAAGTTTCATCTTCTTCATCCCAATAAACCGGGTTTTGTGGGTCCGGAGGCCCCTCGTAGAGAGGGGGGTACTGTCACATCGCCATTGGACTCGGTGGCTGGTGTTCCTGCCTCTGCCGCTGGGAGGCGCCGGATTCCTTCGGCTGATGGTGCCGGTGATAGGGGGCCTTGTCCTCATGTGGACCTGCTCTTTCGACGTCTGCCTCTGTCACTGAATGCCGCCGTGTTTCTTCTTTGGGTGATATTGGTTGCAGAGGAGTGGGCCCTGCAGAGGTGTCTGAACTTCGTTCTTTTGTCAGAAGTGGGGTGGTTGGTGCCAGTCGTGCATCACCATCTGGCCTGGTTCTAGGGGCGGTCTGGATGAGATCATCAGGCTGTGAGCTCCAGCCTATGGGAGGTAACCGCGCCCTTCAAATACATTGGAGCCTGTCTTGCAGGCCGCCAGATATAGTTTTGGTTCCCCAGTGATAGTGTGTGTTTAGTTTCATGTCTGACCTTTGCCTGGATTTCTGACTCTGCTACAGCCTGACGATTTTGTGCCTTCGCTGCCATCTCAGTTTTGACTCGGACTCCTGACTAAGTTTTTTAGGTCCTGATTTTTCCCCTTGGCGACCTTCCTGCTCTGCTGCTCATAATAGGCAGCTACCCCCTGGGCTCAGCTGTAATTCCAGATCCCTGTATAGGGGTTAAGGGTCTCGGGGTTTCTCGGGGTGCTGTCTTACCAGCAGCTCAGCCTCACAGCGGATGGTCGTCACACACTACTGAGCTAACTTTCCTTGCCCTCTTAAATTCCATTTGTACAGATTGTGATAGATGGACAAAATTAACATTTAAGTGGTTGGTCAAATGTCAACTTTTTAAAATTACTATTTTACCCAAAATTTTACACCACTTACAAGCTTTACCTATTAAGATCCCGTCATCCTTTTTTAAATCAATCTTCCAAATTCGGACAAATTTTATTTGGAATAATAAGAAACCTCGATTAGCAAAAGTGATATTGTTTAGACCGAAAAAGGAGGGGGGAGTGGGACTACCCGACATTAAATCGTATCACCTAGCTAGCCATATGGCGCGTGTGATAGATTGGTGTAGAAACACAGATAAAAAAACCTGGATCCAGATTGAACAGAGTTTTACCTCTGGGTTCCAAGAAGCAAATTATAAGTTGCTTACAAGATGGTATAGGGTTCCTTCGCACCTACATAAAATGTTCACTTCTACTGATCCGATGTGTTGGAGGTGTGGCGAGGCCGAAGGTATGTTCTTACACATATTCTAGGAATGCAGAATCCTTGCTCCTTTTTGGACCAAGGTGTGTGAAATTGTTCGGAGGGTTACAGACAATGGAGGAGACATGAACCCGGCGCTGTTCATGCTTCACCAGTGTGAGATCACTGCTAGTAGATGCAAACACTCGTTACTGAGATTTTTGATTATGGCAGCTCGAGCGTGTATACCACTTTTGTGGAAAAAGACAACATGTCCCACGATCTTGATGTGGATTCTGAAGGTGAATGACCTCATGTTCATGGAGGATTTAAAATCTGCAATCCTAGATTCATATACAAGGTTTCGGAATACGTGGTTTAGCTGGCTTGAATTTCAATAGACGGAAATATACAAACAGTGCCGAGACACAGGAGAGTGTTGATATGCAAAGTTTGGGGGATAGTTATGCCTCTTCGTTGGGAAATTCCCCACACACACACACCTCTGTCCCTCCCCATCTCCTCTTCTTCTTTTTTTCTTCTCTTAACTACCATCTATTTTCTGTTCTTCTGTAACAGCAATTTATTTTTCTATTGTTTGATCTTCACCAAAAAGGTGAATTTATATCTATATTGTATCATTCAACAATTTGGTTATTGTTTCTCTGCTAAATAACAAAGAATTAAAGAAAAAAAAAGCGTTCTCTCCCTGCAGAATTTGCGATAACACTGAATGTGGCGGTCATTCATTGAACATTGAGGACTCCCCGTGGCAGTGAACTCAAGTGACCCCGGGGTCAACTGAGTTCACAACAGCGTGGTGCTCTGAGTAACTCCGTGAATGACGTCATTGCTCACCGTGGCATTCAGTGTGACTGCAGATTCTATAGGTAGAGGACACATTAAGGGTATGTGCCCATAGGACTTTTTTAAGCAGTCCTGAACGCAGTAAAACTTGAACTGGTTTCAAGGATCCTAGAGTCCTTGCCAGGAGACTTGCTGCGTTCATGCCCTGCGCTTTTACTGCGTTTTTGCCATTGACTGCAGAAAAAACGCAGGAAAAATAGAACGTTAATTCTCTCCCATCCTCAGCAAAACCGCAGGGATTTGACAGTTATTGACACTTGCAAAACCAATGTGTGGACACAGCCTTTCTGTGAAACACATTGGTTTTGCTGGGAATCAAAACCACAGGAACAAATTAGCATACATTACCATAAAACCAATGGAAAACTGCATGTAGAAACCGCAGCAAAAACATCCTGTGGGCACATACCCTAAGCATGAGCTGATGTTTAGTCACAATTTTGTTTATCTTTACAGCTCTCCGCCGAATGCAAACCAGAACTGTAACACAGATGTCTAAGGGTATCTTTACATGCCGCCACTATCCCTGGCAACTGGTATCAACCACACGTGCACGTTTTTTTTTTTTTTTTGAACCATCATTTTTATTGAAAGTTTTCACATGTAATTAACATGGGGAACATTTAAACAAAGACAACGTATAACATCGAAAGATCTAAGAAACAATAGAACACTAGAAAACCTCCCCCCTCCCTCCCCACCCCCCTTTTTGAATTGCCTAAGACTTAACCGATTAAATCGGCAGTTGTTAAAGTATAGTTACATCCATCAATCTCACGTACCGCACCTCAGCTTGCCCAAAGTACCTTTTAGGTCCTCTAACAAATACCACTCTGTATTTTTATATGGAGTCATAAAGAGTTCTATTTCCGATACCGTAAAGTTTTTCACCATGAACGGTTTCCATTTGAGGAAGAATTTATTAGCCAAATTAGTTGGGTTTCTGAGTGTCTCACCCGATTCCATCATTAAGGATTTTTTAAGGGTGTTCAGTACCAGCTCTATCGCAGGCACAAAATCATCGAGCCAGTGCTGGAGAAGCAATCTTTTCGCCACTATAGCTATCCTGTGTAATAATATGTGAGGCGGTCGTGTCTTCTCATCATCGCCCGAGTAGTGAAATAGCCACATCATCGGGTCAAATCTGTGTTCCTTAGGGTATAGGTCTAATGCCAACTTTCCCACTCTATCCCAAAATTTTTTCGATTCAGGGCATGACCAAATCCCATGTTCCAAGTCCGTCATATGTTCCTTACATTTGGGGCAGTGTACTAGCCTGTCTTGTTTAGTCGGAGAGGGTGGAATATTAAACCCCTGTATAGTGCCGTGTATGAGTCTATATTGGGAGTCTCTCCACTTTTCATTTATAATGGTTTTCCTGACCATGGCCCATCCCTCCAGTATTTTCTGGACCAGATCAGGATCATCTATATGTTTCCTCCACTTATTAAATAGTTTGCAGTTGGCAGTAGGACTGAGAATGCATCGTAATTTCTTGTATAGGGAGGATATAGACACATCTTCCACCTTCATTCCCACCAAGTCATCCCACAATGAGTTGTCTAATTCTCTCGAGACATCACAGAGCCGGGACAGAAGGTGGTGGTGCAACTGTAAGTATTGCAGCATTTGAGTCTCGGGAAGGTCGTATTTAGATAGAATTTCCCGGCCTGTCAACCACGTGCACGTTTTTAACGGTTGCTAACGATCGCCGATACCGCATGTACACGCCACCACTGCATTGTCAACTCAAGGTATCGTGGTTCCCCGGAAGTTCCCACAGATCCTGCGGATAACTGCATGTTGAATCCCGTCGCCCCTTCACACCACAATCAGTAGGGGAATGTGGGCGTACATGTTCTGCGGCGCCAAAACATAGGCATGACGGAGTTGTGTATTCCGTGACACTAACACGCTGATTGGACAACGCAATAGCGTCATGATTGGCCAGCCTGCGCAGGAAGGCTGGCTAATACATGACGCCATTGCAATTGTGTAGTGTGAATGGACAGCTTTGAAATATGGCGCCCTGTGAAGGGACAGCCAATGGGAACACAGTAGCCCCAACCAATCATCGCTGATAGGGTGCGGTATCCAATACGGTGTGGCACGCCCCTGGGAAATCACTAGGCGATGCAGATTCCATCCCTGTCCCCCGTTTACACGCCACTACCATGGCAATTGTCCCTTTGTGTTGCCTTGGATTTTTGAACACGGCTCAGAAACAGCTACCCGAAGCAACTGCGAGGAACCCGATCACTTTCCCAAATTACACGCCGCCACTTCGTAACAATTTCAACGCAACAGGCACAAAATTCCCCATTGCCAGGCAGTTGCTACCACGCAGTGGTGGCGTGTAAAGGTACCTTTAGGGTTCGCCCATCCCTAATGCTATTATTTCTCAGGGCGATAATGGACCGTCAGTTTCTCATTGACCCTGCTTTAAAAATAGAGGTCAACATGTATATTATTGGGGTATCAAGAGTAATATTTTTCAGAAAAACTGTGGGTATGTTGGTAGATATATAATTTGTATTGGTGTTTTACCCATCATCCAGGAGGTTGTTAAAGATTTTTTTTTCTACAGACAGGATGCTGCAAGTTCAGCTCAGTCATACTTTACTTTCAGTTTGTTTGGGTTTTTTAATGTATTTTAGAATTCTGTTTTGTTTCTGTTTTTTTGCTGTCCCCCCTATCTCCTCCTTCCTATTTTAAGAAAATTCAGAACTTTTTAAAATTAGTAAAAGAAAAAAAAAAAAAAAGTACAAATGTGGAATTGCATAAGTTGCAATCATTTTTATGAGACAATGAACACCGTGCAAGCAAAACTTAAAACAATTGTTTACTTGATGTCTAATTCTTATTTCTATTTTGCAGTGTCTAAAAAAACAAGCCCTTATATCATTTTTTTTACAAGTTAAAAGAAAATAAACATTAAACATCTGCAAAATCCATAAATATTACAAACTTAAAATTGTAGGGGCAGTTTATAAATATAGATGGCTGTTGGGTATATGCTACTATCAGATAGCAACTATCGAGCAATTATGTGACACTGATAACACTGGATTAAAAACATTTCTTACTAGGAATAAATATATGGAAAGATAGCTAAATCTGCCTAAAATGTGGCTCAACAGGTATTCTGAGAACAGAAGATATCCACTGCTAAAGTAATGACAAATCCAGCACATTCTGACAGTAGATTGCTTTGGGATTGCACACATCTAACGCTAAAGTGCGAGCCTCATAGCTAAAAGGGACATTAAACACACATTTCCGCTACAAAATGATTGAATCCACAGTAACTCGTTTGTTACAATATAGTTTACATTTTTAACCTGTGCACCTTTGGGTTGGATTTATTCATTCTTATGTTTTGAATCCATCTTGCTTTGCAACTGTTAAGAAATTAATATATTGGGATACAGTCTGTTAGCAAATGTTTTGCTTCTTACTGAAACCACAAGAACGCCTAACCTAGTGTTGGGTGTATGTGGGAACCAAGAGAGGAGACAGCTAATTAATGGAAAATGGTACCTAATAAAGTCACTAACCTTTCAACTAATTTTCTGTAAATAAAAAGTACAAGTGAATAAGAAACTATGTTTAATATATTTTACCACAGAAATATGATATTTCTTCACCTATGAGCCACTTATACCTCTCCAACTCCAGAACTCATCTTTCACTATGAAAAAATGGATAAAAATTTGTCTTGTGCAATGCAAGAGAAAACTCCCTAAAATATGCCGTTTATTTCAATAAAAATGTAAGAAACACAGATTGAACAACAAAAGGTCTAGGTGGGTATTACAAGCACAAGATTGCATGCATATGACAATATAAATGGGGGGGGGGGTCAGTTTTGCATTACGCCAGTGATCGTTGGCAGTACTCTGCGATCAACAGCAGCCATTGTCAGGAATAGGTGAAATCGTCAATAAGATTGTTACATAGGTGTCACATAGCACGATGCAGCAGATCGTACGGTCGGAAATCGGCACATTCCTGAACATGTTCAGAAATCTGCGATGAGTGATACAACGCATTATCGTCGTCGTATGTAGGAGTCACACGCTACGATATAGTTTGGACCTCATAGCCATGCCTCAAAAAACGGGTCGTATCTGCGATATCGTTTGCAATATTGCGACGTGTGACGGTGCCTTAATTATGTACAATAAGCCTACTGATCCTGATCGCCCACATGCATAGTTCGGGTGTGGCTGATCTAGCAAGCTCAGATGTTTTTTTATTGCCAAGTACAAGACAGACTGCCATCTTACTGAAACATTGGCAAAATCAAGCATCAATAATCAAGCTGACTACTTAGGTTACGTTCACACATTACGTATTTTTTGCACTTTTTTATGCAGTTGCGCTTTTTTAAGCAGTTGCGCTTTTTTATGCGTTAACGTGGCAAAAAGCTCAACTGCATTCACACCTTGCGCTTTTGAGAGCTTTTTTCTGCGCGCTTTTCCCGAGCCCATTTAACATGTGGGCAATGGGAAAAGTGCGTAGAAAACCGCAAAATGAATTGACATGTCTATTCTTTTTATGCACGCGTTTTTGCAGTGAAAGCATGTGCATAAAAAAACAGGCAAAAGCACAATATCTGAATGCATTTCAGCAAAACCATAGCATAGGTTTTCCTGAACTGCGTTTCCATAATTGCGTTTCACTGCATGTACGTGCGCGTAAAAAAGCGGAGCAAAAACGCAGGAAATAGCTGCAAATACCCAGCGTGTGAACGTAGCCTTAGTCAGCAAGACCAACTCCCTCCTTAGATAGTATCAAGCAAATTGTGAGCATTAGAGACCTAAAATATAACTTTTCATAGAATACTTATGCACTGTGTCTTCAAATTGAGAATGTGATTTGGCTTATATTGATTTGGCTTCCCTTTGGAAGTACACTGAGCTGTAGGCTGATTTTCTGCTAAGGGAAAAAAAAAATTTAAATCTGATTTTCTAGCGAGTGTGGCGAGCTGAGTGTGACAGAGCAAGTGCGACAGAAGTAAGTGTGTGACTTGTGATTCAGCGACTTTGGATTCAGGGAGTTTGGAAGGGAGGACTTACTGAATTGCTGGTTGTATTTTATTAATACTTTGCATTTCTTTTTACTTATCATTTCTGTCTGGTGCAATCCCCATTAGGAAATGAGCTCCATGATTGGCAATGCCATCCAGTGTACATCTTGCCACATGTATGCATTCCTCGACCAGCCGGTCGAGTGTGCATACTGCTGTGTGAGATGTGAGTACGTTGTGCATTTGGAAGCCCAGATACTGGATCTAAATGAACAACTGACAACGCTGAGATCCATAGACAATATGGAAAGTAGTCTGCTGCTCACTGAACAGCTGCTCAATGGGATAGATGTGGGGGAGGATGGTAGTATGGAGCTGCAGGACCGTGAGGTAGCCAGCTGGGTGACAGTTAGAAGGCGGGGTAGAGGGAAGGGTGCCAGGGATGCTAGCCCTGATCTGGCACACCCCAATAAATTTGCTATGTTGGCAGATGAGGGGGGTGTGAGTTCAGGGATAGCACTGCTGCAGCACGGCATTACCTCTGAAAGCCAGAGGAGTGTCTGCTCCAGTAAGGGGGAAAACAGGAGAGAAGGGCAGGCCAGACAGGTGCTGGTAGTGGGGGACTCAATTATTAGGGGAATAGATAGGGCAATCTGCCACAAAGACAGGGATCGTCGAACAGTGTGCTGCCTACTTGGCGCTCGAGTCTGGCACATCGCTGACCGGGTTGACAGATTACTGGGAGGGGCTGGTGAGGACCCAGTGGTCATGGTGCACATTGGCACAAATGACAATGTTAGAGGTAGGTGGAAGGTCCTTAAAGATGATTTCAGGGAATTAGGCTGCAAGCTTAAGGCAAGGACCTCCAAGGTAGTATTCTCTGAAATACTGCCTGTACCACGTGCCACACCAGAGAGGCAAAGGGAGATTAGGGAGATAAATAAGTGGCTCAGGAATTGGTGTAGGAAGGAGGGGTTTGGGTTCCTGGAGAACTGGGCCGACTTCTCTGTTGGCTACAGGTTCTATGCTAGGGACGGGCTGCACCTCAATGGGGAGGGTGCAGCTGTGCTGGGGGAGAAAATGGCTAGAAGGTTGGAGGAGTGTTTAAACTAGGGATTGGGGGGGAGGGTATTCATTGTATAGGAGGGGAAGATAGTGTAAATAGTAACCTGGGCACAAGTAATAAAATTGGGGGTGGCATGGGGGGTGGGTTAGAACAGTCAATCTAGTAGGAAGGAATAGAGGTAAAGAGAGATGCATAAAGTGCATGTACACTAATGCCAGAAGCCTCACCAACAAAATGGAGGAATTAGAATTGATTTTGTTGGAAAATAATTATGACATGGTGGGGATTTCGGAGACGTGGCTGGACGAGAGCCATGACTGGGCTGTTAATTTAAAGGGCTATTGTCTGTTCAGAAATGACCGTACAAATAGGCGAGGAGGAGGTGTATGTTTATACGTAAAATCATCCTTAAAACCCATCCTGCATGATAATATAGGTGAATCTAATGGAAATGTAGAGTCCTGTGGGTGGAGATAAGGGGAGGGGGAAAAAATAATAAATTACTGATAGGGGTTTGTTATAAGTCCCCAACAATAATGGAAGTGGAGGAGAATATCCTCATAAAGCAAATAGATGAAGCAGCGACTCAGGGAGAAGTCATTATTATGGGGGACTTCAACTACCCTGAAATACATTGGGGATCAGAAACCTGCAGTTCCAGCAAAGGTAATAAGTTTTTGAAAACTATGAGAGACAATTACCTTTCACAACTGGTTCAGGACCCAACAAGAAGGGGGCACTGCTGGACCTAATATTAACCAACAGGCCGGACCACATATCAAATATACGGGTTGGAGGTCACTTGGGTAATAGTGATCATAACTTAATAAGCTTTCAAATATCCTTTACTAAGACGTGTAGTAGAGGGGCTACAAGGACACTAAACTTCAGGAAGGCAAATTTCCAACGGTTGAGAGATGATCTTAGTGCAATAAACTGGGACGATGTCCTGAGACATAAAAGTACACAACACAAATGGGAGATGTTTATTAGCATCCTGAATAGGACCTGTGCACAATATATACCCTATGGGAATAAGCATGCTAGAAATAGGAGGAAACCACTATGGCTAAATAAAGCGGTAAGAAGTGCAATATGTGACAAAAAGAAAGCATTTAGGGAATTAAAGCAAGTAGGTAGTGATGAGGCATTAAATAAATACAGAAAATTAAATAACATTTGTAAAAAGCAAATCAAGGCAGCAAAGATTGAGACAGAGAGACTCATTGCCAGAGAAAGTAAAAAGAATCCCAAAATATTTTTTAACTACATAAATAGTAAGAAACTAAAAAATGATGGTGTTGGCCCCTTTAAAAATAGTCTGGGTGAAATGGTGGATGAGGATGAGGAAAAAGCCAATATGCTAAATGACTTTTTTTCAACAGTATTTACACAAGAAAATCCCATGACAGACAATATGATCAGTGATAACAAAAATTCTCAATTAAATGTCACCTGCTTAACCCAAGAGGAAGTACGGCATCGTCTAAAAATCACTAAAATTGACAAATCCCTGGGCCCGGATGGGATACACCCCAGAGTGCTGCAGGAATTAAGTACTGTCATAGATAGACCATTATTTTTAATATTTAAAGATTCCATAATAACAGGGTCTGTACCACAGGACTGGCGTATAGCAAATGTGGTGCCAATATTCAAAAAGGGGACAAAAACTGAACTTGGAAATTATAGGCCAGTAAGCTTAACCTCTACTGTGGGTGAAATCCTAGAGGGTTTTCTAAGAGATGCTATACTGGAGTATCTGAAGAAAAATAACCTCATGACCCATTATCAACATGGTTTTACGAGGGACCGTTCCTGTCAAACTAATCTAATAAGCTTCTATGAAGAAGTAAGTTCTGGACTGGACCAAGGAAATGCAGTGGATGTGGTGTATATGGACTTTTCAAAAGCTTTTGATACGGTGCCACACAAAAGGTTGATACATAAAATGAGGGCAATGGGGATAGGGGAAAATATGTGTAAGTGGGTTAAGAACTGGCTTAGTGATAGGAAACAAAGGGTGGTTATTAATGGAACACACTCATAATGGGTCACAGTTAACAGTGGGGTACCACAGGGGTCAGTGTTGGGCCCGCTTCTATTTAATATATTTATTAATGAGCTTGTAGGGGGCATACAGAGTAGAATCTCAATATTTGCAGATGACACTAAACTCTGCAGGGTAATCAATACAGAGGAGGACAATTTTATATTACAGGAGGATTTATGTAAACTAGAAGCTTGGGCTGCTAAATGGCAAATGCGCTTTAATGGGGATAAATGTAAAGTCATGCACTTGGGCAGAGGAAACAAAAGGTATAATTATGTGCTTAATTGTAAAACAATGGGCAAAACGGTCACTGAAAAAGACCTGGGTGTATGGGTAGATGACAAACTCACATTTAGTGGCCAGTGTCAGGCAGCTGCTGCAAAGGCAAATAAAATAATGGGATGCATTAAAAGAGGCATAGATGCTCATGAGGAGAACATAATTTTACCTCTATACAAGTCACTAGTGCGACCACACTTAGAATACTGTGTACAATTCTGGTCTCCGGTGTATAAGAAAGACATAGCTGAACTAGAGCGGGTCCAGAGAAGAGCGACAAAAGTCATTAGAGGACTAAGGGGTCTGCAATACCAAGACAGGTTATTAAACTTGGGGTTATTTAGCTTGGAAAAACAAAGGCTTAGGGGTGATCTTATAATAATGTATAAATATATGAGGGGACAGTACAGAGACCTTTCTAATGATCTCTTTACTCTTAGGCCTGAGACTGGGACAAGGGGGCATCCTCTACGTCTGGAGGAAAGAAGGTTTAATCATAATCACAGACGCAGATTCTTTACTGTAAGAGCCGTGAGACTATGGAACTCTCTGCCACATGCTGTTGTAATGAGAGTCACTACTAACATTTAAGAAGGGCCTGGATGCCTTTCTTGAAAACTATAATATTACCAGTTATACATACTAGATTCTTTGATAGGGCGTTGATCCAGGGAATTAGTCTGATTGCCGTATCTGGAATCAGGAAGGAATTTTTTCCCCAATGTGGAGCTTAGTGTTGCCACATGGGTTTTTTTTTGCCTTCCTCTGGATCAACATATTAGGCTATGGGTTGAACTAGATGGACTTAAAGTCTTCCTTCAACCTTAAAAACTATGTTACTATGTTACTATGTTATAGCCTTGGTCATTATGGACTTTTAGGATTGCTACTTCTAATAGGTTATGATAGTTAATAATAATAATAATAATATTTATTCATTTATATAGCGCTATTAATTCCATAGCACTTTACATACATCAGTAATGTTGTCTCTCTTGGAGCTCACAATCTAAACATCCTATCAGTATGTCTTTACAATGTGGGAGGAAACCGGAGTGCCCGGAGGAAACCCACGCAAACACAGGAAGAACATACAAACTCCTTGAAGATGTTGTCCTTGGTGGCAATTGAACCCAGGACCTCAGGACCCCAGCGCTGCAAAGGCTGCAGTGTTAACCACTTGAGAGTTCAAGACCTCTTTAAAGATACAATTTGCATATTAAATTTCCCAGAGGAGCATGCAGGGCGTTTAAGTCTCCTCATACCAGCATGCCAGATCTAGCTTGTCGCTCTTCATAAGGAGAAACATTATACCTTAAGGTACCATCACACACGGCAATATTGCTAGCAATTTCACTGGCAATTTGCTGGTTGCTGTGAAATCATGGACACATTGTTCTATTTTGTTGCTGTGTACAAATGGAACAATGTGTCCATGATTTTACTGCAACCAGCAAATTACCAGTGAAATTGCCTAGCAATATTGCCGTGTGTGACGGTACCTTTAGATGTTAGTCCGAGGCCAGCAACTTTTTCCTAAATGCTTATCTAATTTATCCTTATAATCTAAGCTATTTTCTCATAAACTTTCTTCAATAATTCCCTATGGTTCCCTCTCTGCACTACCAGCTATTGCTAATAATTTTTTTTCTATTTCCTGTCTGATAAGGTACTGTGTGAGTGCCCACCAGTGTATCCTAGGATCCTCACCTGGAACTTCATCAAGCTAATAGGCCCCAAGCACATTCTCCGCCCCTCCCTGTAGTGCTGTATCTTAGTTATCCCACCTAACGCTCCCCTCTCCACAGTGCTGTGTTTTGGCTCCCCGATCTCCTTCTCCCATCTCAGCAATGCTGTGTCTCGGCACCCCCCACCTCCTTCTCCCCTCCCTGCAATGCTTTGTCTCAGCACCTCAACCTTCCCCTCTTCCCATTGTGCTGTTTCTCAACCACCTCATCTTCTTTCCGCCTCCCTGCAGTGTGCCTTCTCAGCCCCTTCATTCCCATCCCCTCCCCGCAGCGTCACATCTTCCCAGCCATCCTGTGTCTCATGTACAAATGCGAACCGTGAGACTGGCCGTGCAGGAGTACATAAGCGCCGCCAACAAGTGAAGTCAATAGAAGCTCATGGCTCATCGATATGCAAAAGCCCCGGGATAGACTAGACCATGGACGTCATTTATATCCTCCTGCATGGCTGGTCTCAGTTAGTGATCAAACAGTAGAGAGAAAGCATGTCTCGGGAACATGTGACACTGCACCACTAGGAGTGGGTAACAAAGTGGGAGGTGGACTGCAGGGAGGGAAGAAGGTTGGGGGGGGCTTAGACACAGCACTGCAGGGAGGGGAGAAGGGGGGCCTGGAGACCTTTTGGAGACCTTTGTAAACATAGAATTGACAGCCCTGCCCCTGAAACTAGCATCACAGTGACACTGCTTCACAGAGGGCTGAGGAAGTGCCTGGCACCTGTCAGCTCGAGGACACGCCATGTAAGGATCCCAGGATGCACTGGGGGAAGGGGGGGGTACTCACATGTAATGTTAGGAAAAGGAACTAGAAAAAAAAAACTACACAAAACAATAACTTAGTGCAGAGAGGGAACCGTAGGGAATTATTAAAGTAAGTATATGAGAAAATAGCTTACATTATAGGGACAAGTTAGACAGGAATGTAGGAAAAAAGTTGCTGGCCTTGGACTAACCCTTTAATTTAGTGAGGCACTGCTGGCAAATACAATTGATAAAAACCCCAGACTAGACTCAGTTCAGTACATGGTTATGAACACTGAACAGGAATAACAGAAACACAAAAAATGACATTAATACAAGATGACTGATGGGCGTGTAGTATGCAAGAGGTTAAATGTAGGTGGCATTGACAATGATCTGGTCTCACAAATAAAATCAAGATGCCTTCATGGTTTCAGACAAAGCTATACCCAGTATAAAGCAAGTCCAACCTATCATAGGGATACAGATTCACATTCGCCTCAGTGTCTTGTTTGTGTACATTATATTTAAGAAGGAACGTTCTCACCCATTTTCTAATTAGAGTTTACATCAGGGTCAGGATGCAAAGGTGTTTTTGTAGCCTTTTTTGCTATCAAGAGGCAACAGAGAACATAGGTTGGACTTACTTTATTCTGGCTATCGTCAACCATGAAGGTAGATTACATTCATTGGTTGATGCCACCTACATTTAACCTCTTGCATACTGCTCACCCTTCAGCTATCTTTTAATGATGCAATTTGTAAATCCTGCTATTCCTGCTAAAGACCACTCATCTCTAAACTGTTACCGTAATATGGGCATACAAGTTATATAATGCTGAAAATAGTTCTACCCGTGTGCCTCATTTCAGGTGCCTTGTTATGGATAAATCAACTTTTATCACTTTATGTAAAATGACCTGTTCCAGACTATGGGGCGGATGCTGCCTGGACGATAACTCTGCCTCCAGTTTAAATATAAGTGGGAGTTACCAGTGTGATGGCCGCTCTCTGCCCTCCTGATCCCACTATAGAGTTTTGTGTGATTATAACGGACATTTGCAGGTTCCTTTTAGCTTGAGCCTCCATCTCACTGGCAGAAAGGCTGGCAACATTGTTCCAATACAGCAGAGCTCAGTGAGTGGCAAAAAATGTGTTTGCAAGAAGTCAAATTTAATTTTTCCTGTTCTGTGTCTGTTACTTGTCTCACACTGGCAATTCTCCTTTGAGAAACGCATTGTGGGCAGCCCTCTAACATATATTGAGCACGATTCAGCTTCTGCCCAGGATACTCCCCTGCCTCTCGCACAGATATGCGACTTCCTGGATTTCATCCACACCAGAAAGGATTTACAACTTAATGTTGCATAATTAATGCACTCTTTGTATCTATGCCACACCTCACTGACAAAGCTGTCATTGCAGCGATGTGCATGGAAACTGGACCCCGTGTTCTATCAGGTCTTCTCATTAGCGAAATGACAGCAAGGTTATACGTATTGTTTCTTATCCTAGGTTTTATTCTTTGTGAATCCCTGCATCTTATTGCATTTTATTCTTTGTGAATCCGTGCACTGATTACAGGAATGCACTTGGTCGTCATCATTATCTTTTATCTCAGGTTATTTTCTCCTTGGTTTTTTTGAACCCCTGTATCGTTGAGCATTAATACAGTTACTCTTGTCTGTATCTTTACATTGCCTAATTTTCCATCCTTATTGCATGCATTTGACCTGGATGGTTTATCAACGCTATAATTTATGCAGCTGCTACTGTGGGTGCAACCCAGACTTGCTAAGGGTTACCATTCTCCTGGAATTCTAACAGTGCACCCTTATATCAATTTGGGGTTATCAGTCCCATGAGTGCTCACCTCTAGGTTATGGTTATTCTCATCTATTTAGTGTATATACTCCTTCTGAACTATTGAGGAGGATTGGACACTAAGGGTGCCGTTACACGGGGCGACGGGGCTGGAGATGTCGCCGGCGAATGGTGGGGGCGCGCAAGCTCTTGCCGCCCCCGCCAGCGTCGCCACCCCCCGTTTAGACGGGGCGACACCTCCAGCCCCGCGCCGGCGATCTATCAGGCGGCATCGCCGCTGGGGTGTCTGGAAAACCCAGCGGCGATGCAGGACAATGGGAGCCTATGGCTCCCATCGCCCGACAGGTCACCGGCACCTGGTTACATGGGGCGATGTGTGCACATCGCCCCATGATGGTCGCCTGGTTTCAGAGCATTGCTCTGAAACCAGGAGACCTCCAGGCACCGGCGACATCGCCTTTTCACGAGGCAACGTAGGGGCGATGATGCCGGCGATAGGCCACGCTCCCACGTCGTCTCTGTTACGGGCGGCGATGTCGCCCCGTGTAACGGCACCCTTAGGGTGTACCAGTTCATTATTTCTTATCTTTGTTTTTTCTTTTTCTCCTTGTGTTTTTTGTGTGAACCTTTGCATTCCAACAAAGGTGAACGTATTTATTATACCTTATCCTTGGTTTTTCTTCCTTTTTATTTTTTGTGAATCCCTTCACTTTGACATTATTACCAATTGTCTACATTTTGATATATTTCTTATGTTGTATACAATTTACCTGTACCAGGGTTGGGGGTCGTCCTGTATTGGCTACATTGGCATTCTGATTTTAATTGGTTTTAAATTTTGTATTGTTGTGCGCTTTTGCAATAAAATTTTATTATTTTACTTGTGGTGTACTTCTATGTTCCTCTCTTCGTCTTGAGAACTGAAGTAATAAATACTACAACAAAATTGTCAAACATAAAATATTCCTTAATTCATTCATTAGCTCACCCATAGATGGGCGTACCCAGGATCAAACCTAGGAGAGGAAGGGTGGGCAAGCCTCCTGTGGTATTCTGACGCGCCATCCGGAACGTCTTATCTGGCCCGATGCATTGTGGGGCTGATTACGTGTTCGGCCGGGCTCCGGTGCATACTCAGTACACAAATTGAAGCCGGGCCGAACATGTGATCAGTCCCCACAATGAACTGGGCCGGATATGATGTTCCGGACAGCGTGTCAGACTACCATAGGAGGAGGGAATTTAAAAAAAAGAGATGGAAACAACAAAAGGAATGCTGACGCCCAGTAGTGCGTGCTGAAAGCAAGCGAGGAGAGAGGGGTAAACCTAGCCTCTCTGCTGCCTGAGGCGCACTTCAAAGCATCACCGCCTGCCCCCAAATACAAGTACGTCAGCACCATCACACGCACAAACAAGAACTTCACAGAAGAATCCTGAACAAAGAACATTAATGGCAATGGCGGACTTGGCACAAGCATACAGATACACAATGATGGCTGCAGAGATATGGTCCTGTAGACACAGTCCTACATCCTTATAGCACAGGAGGCAGAACTAATTGCCAACCTATTATCTCTGGCACACATCTACAAAACTCTGGGCAGCTCCAACGTGGCGGCTGCCTGGCACTTACTAGTCAGACATGTCCACCATGCAGCACCGTTCACACACCACATACAATGACCTGCAGTCTGAGCATCAACAAGCTGCCACCGCACTACACTGGTGAAATGGCACGTCTTCTCCAACAGTCCATGCCTCCTTCTCTTGAAATGCGTAGCCAATCACAAGCGCCACACACTGGGCTGTTCGAGTTAATAGCAGGGGCCGTCCAATTGAGTTGAGAAAGGGATGTGGGAGTGTGAAGGGACACGAGCGCCACTGACCAACCGCCACTCGGGAGACACATGGCTGGATGCCTGTATGTACCGAGGGATGGCAATGGATGTGGTGGGTAAGCAAAGGGACAATGGATCCTGCGCCAGGGGTGAGGGGTGTACATAGAAGTCATGGGTCCTCATTGTAGAAGTTCTAATTGCCCCTTCGCCCCCCCCAAAAAAAGAAAAAAATATTTATCTAGGGGAAAATATCTCACAACTTTGCAGCCGTTACAAAGTGATTTTCCTCCTATGGGAGTCCCTAGATTTCCCTCAATGCCCCCATAAAGTGTGATGCCAGCAAAAGTGCCCCACCAACACTGTATGATCTCCACTGTTAATTCCTCCACACACACAGTATGAAGACCCTACTGTACCCCCTTCAACTACCCCGGCACAGTATGATCCCCAACTGTGACCCGCACACAGCCCTACATGTAGTGTAATGGATCCTACACCTCTTCACAATATAATGGCGCCCAACACACCCTGTAATAGCCCTCCAAGTATTATCATGCCCCCACAGTGCCCTATAGTATAATGCACCCCATAGCACTCCATACAATATAATGCACCCCCATAGTACTCCATACAGTATAATGCACCCCATACAATATAACACACCCCTATAGGACACCATACAATATAATGCACCCCCATAAGACTCCATACATTATAATGCACACCTCCATACAACTCTATCACATGTAATGCACCCCTCCATAGGACTCACATCACATATTAATGCACTCCCATAAAACTCCATCACATATAATGCACGCTCATAGGACTCCATCACATATAATGCACCCCCATAGGACTGCATCACACCCATTACATACTCATACACATTATCTCCCATCAGTGGACACATTCATTAAAAAAAAAAAAAATGTAAATACTCACCTCTCTCCTAGGTCCTTGATGCTCTCTGCTCACAGCTCCGATCTCCCCAGCGTGTGTCTGCCGCTTTGCAGGACCCGGGCGGCGGCGCTCAGTGATCACATCATCACTACCCGAAGTCCTGATCTGCAGAGCGGCAGACAGTGGCGCCAGGATTAGCATGACAGGAGGGCATCGACGTTTGATGTGTCTCATGACCCTCTTCCCATTGAAAAAAATAAAGTTGGACCCAAAATGACCGACTTCAAAATGGCCGCCATGGTCACCACCCATTTGGAAAAGTTTTCTCCCTCCCATATACTAATGTGCCACAAACAGGAAGTGGATTTCACCAACCATTCCCATTATATTTAGGTGCATCCATATACACAACTGGTAAAATGTTTGGGGTCATTTAGAAATTTCCTTATTTTTGAAAGAAAAGCACTTTTTTTTCAATGAAGGTAACATTAAATGAATCAGAAAAACACTCTATACATTGTTAATGTGGTAATTGACTATTCTAGCTGCAAACGTCTTGTTTTTAATGCAATATCTACTTAGGTGTATAGAGGCCCATTTCCAACAACCACACCAGTGTTTTAATGGTACATTGTATTTGCGAACTGTGTAAGAAGGCTAATGGATGTGTAGGAAACCCTAGAAAACCCTTGCACAAGTATGTTAGCACAGCTGAAAACTATTTGGCTGATTAGAGAAGCTATAAAATTGACCTTCCTTTGAGCTAGTTGAGAACCTGGAGCATTACAATTGTTTGTTCTATGAAAGCCTCAAAATGGCCAGAAAAAGAAACTTTCATGTGAAACTCGACAGTCTATTCTTGTTCTTAGAAATTAAGACTATTCCATGTGAGACATTGCCAAGAAACTGAAGATTTCCTACAACGGTGTGTACTACTCCTTTCAGAGGAGAGCACAAACAGGCTCAAAGCAGAGTAGAAAGAGAAGTGGGAGGCCCCATTGCACAACTGAGCAACAAAAGTACATTAGAGTCTCTAGTTTGAGAAATTGACACCTCACAGCTCCTTAACTAGCAGCTTTATTAAATAGCACCTGCAAAACGCCAGTGTCAACGTCTACAGTGAAGAGGCAACTTCAGGATGCTGGCCTTCAGGGCAGAGTGGCAAAGAAAAAGCCATATCTGAGACTCGCTAATATAAGAAAAAGATTAATATGGTCAAAGGAATACAGACATTTCATAGAGGAAGATTGGAAAAAAGTTTTATGGACAGACAAATCAAAGTTTGAGGCGTTTGGATCACACAGAAGAACATTTATGAGACGCAAAACAACTGACAAGATGCTGGAGGAGTGCTTGACGCCATCTGTCAAGCATGATGGAGGTAATGTGATGGTCTGGGGTTGCTTTGGTGCTGGTAAAGTGGGAGATTTGTACAAGGTAAAAAGGGTTTTGAATAAGGAAGGCCATCACTCCATTTTGCAACGCCATGCCATACAATACCCTCTGGACAGCGCTTGATTGGAGCCAATTTCATCCTACAACAGGACAATGACCCAAAGCACACCTCCAAATTGTGCAAGACCTATTTAGGGAAGAAGCAGGCAACTGGTATTCTATCTGTAATGGAGTATCCAGTGCAGTCACCAGATTTCAACCCCACTGAGCTGTTGTGGGACCAGCTTCACCGTATGGTACGCAAAAAGTGCCCATCAAGCCAATCCAACTTGTGGGAGCGGCTTCAGGAAGCATGGGGTGACATTTCTCAAGATTCCCTCAGCAAATTAACAGCTAGAATGCCAAAGGTCTGCAATGCTGTAAATGCTGCAAAGGGAGCATTCTTTGATGAAAGCAAAGTTTGAAGGAGAAAATTATTATGTCAAATAAAAATCCTTATTTCTAACCTTGTCAATGTCTGGACTATATTTTCTATTCATTTTGCAACTCATTCCATAAACAAAAGTATGAGTTTTCATGGAAAACACAAAATTGTCTGGGTGACCCCAAACGTTTGGACGGTAGTCTAAATGGCCCACTTTGTAGTATTATATTGTATTGTATCATATACCCTCTGAATTGTAAAGTGCTGCGGAATATGTTGGCACTATATAAATAAAAATTATTATTATTATGCTCTGGACACTGTTGACAAACACAGCTAACCTTCTTGCCACAGCTCGCATTGATGTGTCATCCTGGATGAGCTGCACTACATGAGCAACTTCTGTGGGCTGTAGACACAGCCTCATGCTATCTCTAGGGGTGAGAGCAAATGACAAAATACAAAAGTGATGATAATTAAAATGGTTATCTTACGCAAAGTGGTCTAGCTTTTCCGCTGACCTCCATTACATTTCCCTTGTGTAGATATAACCCTTTTTCAGCGTATAATCTGTCGCTTAATATGGAGTTCTAAACCGAGCAGTGTCTCCCCCGTATTCCGAGGGGGTTTGGGGGTGCCGGATGTTAAATCCTACCACAAAGCTGCACTTTTAGAAGCGGCCAAATTGTGGTGGGTGTCGGATACCACCCATTTGTGGATGCAAATTGAGTCATTCTTTGCCCCATCCGGCTCCACCAGACTGCTGTTAGAAATGGGGCTTCTAAAGTTACTCCCCTCTTCATGGCCATTGTCCTCAATGTCTGCTCTAGTGAACGTGTGGTCCAAGCACGGTCTAACTCACTTTGCTTTCCATTACAAATATATTCTCTTGCGGCACTAGAGCACGATACCACATCTTTCACTATCCCGATGGAAAGCCTCCGGTATCCATACCCTAAATAACCTTTATGACACAGTGGGTTTACTGCAATTTTCCATAAGCTGCCTACTCCTTACCCCACTCTTGTTTCTATCAGTATTTACAAATTCGACATCTTCTACAAACTTCCAGCAGACGAAGGGCTGAGTAATAATGACATACTTCCATGATTTTTTAAGCCCGAATATCCTGACCAACATGGAGTTTCCATCTTTTATAGGGCCCTTCTTGTTCTAAGTCATCAAACTAATCTTCCATACATGAAGATCTGGGAACGCCGTCTCTCTTTCACTGCCCCACTAGCTGATTGGAGTGTGGCAGCAACTCACACAGCGCAATATTCAGCATGTATTAATCCCTTGGAACAAACTAAGAAGTTACAACTTAATTGGTATCTCTCCCCACTTCATCTATCCCGGTTCATCTCATCAGCTTCTCCGTTGTGTTGGAAAGGCTGCTCGCTTACTAGTCAATTGAGAACGTCTGGTGGTTTTGTCCCAGGGTACAGGCGTTCTGGTTCACTGTTGAGCACAATCTGCATATGGTTTTGCATATCCCAATTGCCCTGACCGGCCAATTTGCACTTTTGGGAATTGGATTGGATGATATACCAAGGTCACTGCGACCTATCACTGTTAACATACTTATCGCTGCACGACAATGTATTGTGAAATATTAGAAACCGCTTTCTTGCCCTACAAAACTTGAGTTGGTTACTAAAATCAACATTCATTTCCAGCATGAGCTGATTCTGGCACATGACATTTCTAGGAAAAACTAAATTATGACCTGATGGGATCCGTGGATAACGTCTGGATTGAACTCTGTCGTCCTTCCCCAATGACCCCTTGCTCAGTATTGTTTCTTTGATGTATTCCAGCTTTGCTATACTGATATTGTTCTATTGTTACATTTGAAGGATCTTGATTCTGCAGTTAACGTTCGGTACTGTATATGCTACTGACTCATGTTTTTTCCTTCCCTCCTACCCTATTACTGTACATCCCCCCCTTTTAACCCCAAAATCCCCTTGTATAAAGTTGTACCTGTTATTACAATGTAGTGATACAGCTCATTGCTCTATTGGTAAACTCGTTTTATTCTGTTTGTGTGTATAACCAAATAAAAATGTATTGGTTTAATAATAATAAAACAAAAAAATGCAAAAGTGAAAAAAACAACAGCCAAAAATAATGAGAACAGAGAAATGGCCTGTGGTCCCCACCTTCAGAACCACTCCTTTATAGGAGGTGTCTTGCTAATTGCCTATAATTTCTACTTGTTGTCTGTTCCATTAGCACAACAGCAAGATAAACTGATTCACAATCAGTGTTGCTTCACAACTAGTCAGGTTGATTTCACAGAAGTGTGATTGACTTGGAGTTACAATGTGTTGTCTAACCCCTTCCCGACCTATGACGTTATAGAGAGGTCATGAAAGTCGGTGCCTTCCCGACCTATGACGTCTCTATAACATCATGGGCTGTTTACGCTCCTGCAGCTCCGGTGACTGAGTCAGTGACAAGTCACCGGAGCTGCAGGATCGCAAGGACCCATACTTTAGCCCAGGGAGGGTGGCTAAGCTCACTCTGATTAGCAGTTGAAATTGAAACTGCCGATCTGAGCGAGTAACCCCTCCAGATCTGATTGGAGCTCTCCAATCAGACCTGGAGGGGCGGGTCGGCAGATGTCCGCCCCCTCCTTAGCCCCCTCCCGCTCCAGGGCTCATCAGCCCCCCCCCCATCCGTTCCTCACCCCCCACCCGGCGGTAGCATTCATCCGCCGGCGAGCTTCCTCAGCCCTCTTCTGGTGCGAACACGCATGGGGTTGAGGAAGCTGACAATCCCCCCGGGCCCCCCCTCACCTCCCGGCGGGCCTCCTCTGCTCCGGTGTGGCCCCTCCTCCTCTCCCAGGCTCCTTTGCCACCGATGGATCGTGAGTGAGGTAACTATGAATGAATGAATGGATGGATGAATGGGTGAGTGGGTGCATGCATTCATGCATGGGTGGATAGATGGATGTGTGAGTGGGTGCATGCGTGCATGGGTGGATGATGAGTGGGTGCATGCATGGGTGGATGGACGTGTGCATGCATGTATGTGTTCATGCATGGATGGATGGATGTGTGCATGCATGTATGTGTTCATGCATGGATGTGTGCATGCATGGATGGATGTGTACTTGCGTGGATATGTGCATGCGTGGATGTGTGCATGGATGGATGTGTGCGTGTGTGCATGCGTGGATGTGTGCATTTGTGGATGGGTGCATGCGTGCATGGATGGATGTGTGCATGTGTGGATGTGTGTGTGTGTGCTTGTGTGCATGGATGGATGTGTGCATTGATGGATGTGTGCGTGCGTAGATGTGTGCGTGCGTGGGTGGATGTGTGCATGGATAGATGTGTGTGTGCATGCGTGCATAGATGGATGTGTGCATGGATGGATGCGTGGATGTGTGCATGGATGGATGTGTGCATGGATGAATACGTGCATATGTGGCACCCATGCAGGGGATTGCCACAGGATCCACCGGTGCATGGTACACACAGCACACAACACCTTCCACCCCAGCTCTACTGGCTGCCTTAAGCCAGATCCCCTTTAAAAGATCCCCTGAGGGGAGGAGTCAGTTAGTCCCAGTTGGTCCAGTGAGAAGCAGTTAGTTCCAGAGAGAGGAGAGAGCAGGAGTGAGGAGCTGGTCGCTGGGATCAAGCCAGGCCCAGGACCAGGGAACACTGACACAGCTGTGCTGCACCCTTGGGAGAGGGTCGGAGGCCAGTGGAGAAATAGGAGAATTAAAGAAGGGAACCGATCAAGCTTCCCTTTAGCTCACCCGGACACCGGAGTCTGTCACTGCAAGGCATCCAGTGCAGCAGTAAAAGCCCGGAAGGACCAGGAAGACCAAATCCCCCTGAGGTAACTAGAAAGAGACACTCAAAACTGACCAAACACAGGACCAAGGGCCAAAGGAGGAATAGGGACCCCGTAGAAGGACCTCATTGTCATCAATAGAGTAAAGAGGGAGGGAGAAGGAGCGGTGAGTTCGGTTACAGGCAGGACTTACCCCAGACCACCATACACAGTGACAGAGGATGCCTCACAACTCTCCAAGGTGAAAGTCCCAAATTGCACCTGGTTACTTCTCTGGACTGTACCTGTTAGCCGTAATCAGTAAAGGGTACCGAAACAAAGACTACTGTGTGTGCATGTGCCTGTTTAACCGCCGCCATCCACAGCGTTAGCCGCAGAGACGCTACTACAACTCCCCTCATCCATCCCCGCTGCCCTGAGGTAAAGCTCCACCTGTGGGGAGCTGTACTACACTGAGCTGCATCTCCATCACCTCAGTGGCCGGCCGCAGCGCTGGTATACACTTTACCAGGTACCACAGGAGGCCTCACGTAAACAATCCCCCTTCACCACCATCATCCCCCACCATTCCCCGCCATTGAGGGTCCAGGGCATGGGACCGGGGACCAACCAGCAGTGATCCCCCAACCAAGTCGTCATCAGCCCCGGTACCCAAGTGCCCCCTACCCTGTCGACCGCCTCACATGGATGGATGTGATTGCATGCGTGGATGTGTGCATGGGTGGATGATGGGTGCATGGGTGGATGGATGGATCAATGGGTGGATAGATGGTTGCAACAAGGGATCAAGTGTCCTCTTGTTGTACACTGTGTTCCAAATTATTATGCAAATGTTCTTTTTTTCAGATTTTCCTAAATGGTCGGTGCAAATGACAGTCAGTGTATAAAAGTCATCACCCTTTGGAGTATACATCGAATTTTATTGAAGAAAACTCCCAATGATAACAGTATAATCAGTATAATCTTCAAAATTTAAAAAATACTCTAAATGTACTGTTCAAAATTATTATGCACGGTAGAGTTTCTAAACATTTGATATGTTTATGTTTGAAAGAACTGAAAATGCTGATTTGTTGAATTTGCAGCATTAGGAGGTCACACTCACTGAAATAAAAAGCTATTTAACTCTAAAACATCCTAACATGGTAACATAGGAACCCTTCTTTGATATCACCTTCACAATTCTTGCATCTAATGAACTTGTGAGTTTCTGGAGAGTTTTTGCTTGTATTTCTTTGCATGATGTCAGAATCGCCTCCCAGAGCTGCTGTTTTGATGTGAACTGCCTCCCACCATCATAGATCTTGATTATACTCCTAAGGTTCTTTATAGGGTTGAGGTCAGGGGAAGATGGTGGCCACACCAATGACACAGAGGTATTCTTTGCAGCATGAGATGGTGCATTGTCATGCATGAGGATGATTTTGCTCCTAAAGGCACGTTTTTGCTTTTTGTACCATGGAAGAAAGTTCTCAGTTGGAAACTCTATATACGTTGCAGAGGTCATTTTCACACCTTCAGGAACCTTAAAGGGGCCTACCAGCTGTTTCCCAATGATTCCAGCCCAAAACATGACTCCTCCACCTCCTTGCTGACGTCACAGCCTTGTTGGGACAAGGTGGCATCCACCAACCATCCACTACTCCATCCATCTGGACCATCCAGGGTTGCTCGGCACTCATCAGTAAACAAGACTGTTTGAAAATTAGTCTTCATGTATATCTGGACGCACTGCAACTGTTTCTACTTGTGAGCACTGTTTAGGGATGGCCGAATAGTAGGTTTATGCACCACAGCAAGCCTTTGAAGGATCCTACACCTTGAGGTTCGAGGGACTCCAGAGGCACCAGCAGCTTCAAATATCTGTTTGTTGGTTTGTAAGGCCTTTTTAGCAGCTGCCCTCTTAATCTGATGAACTTGCCTGGCAGAAACCTTCCTCATTCGCCTTTATCTGCACGAACACATCTGTGCTCATAATCAGCCACAAATCTCTTCACAAAACGATGATCACGCTTAAGTTTTCGTGCAATATCAAATGTTTTCATCCCTTGTCCAAGGCATTGCACTATTTGTTACTTTTCGGCAGCAGAGACATCCTTTTTCTTACCCATGTTACTTGAAAACTGTGGCCTGCGTAATATTATGGAACACCCAGTATTCCTTTTATTGGGCTCACCTGCCAAACTAATTATCACAGATATCTGAGATTGATTTCAATGATCCAAAGAACCCTGAGACACAATACCATCAATGGGTTTCATTGAAAAAAAAATAAATATAAAACCCTATGACACTTAAAACCAATTTGCATAATTTGGAACACAGTGTAGTCTCTGGGATGACAGTCATGGTGCACTGTATGACAGATCATTGCCATACAGTGCACCATAACTCTGACCCCAGAGACTGTAGGAAGAGGACACTTGATCCCTTGCTGCAGTCTCTGGATTGAGCAGAGGCGATCGAGCGTCGTGTGACCTTCGTTGTGGACTACGTTGGAGGCGATCAAGCGTCGTGGGACCTTCGTTGTGGACTACGTCGGAGGCGATCGAGCATCGTGGGATCTTCGTTGTGGACTACGTCGGATCTTTATAATAAAGATGGAGTCCGAATTTTGTGGGTTTTTTTTTCTTCAAATATAAGATTTTTCTCTGTGTGGTGTATTTTTTGACTATTTACTAGAGATTCCTAATGGCCGGGTCTACCATTGGACCGACATTATGAATCTCGGGTTTAGTGCCAGCTGCCAATAAAAAGCTGGCATTAACCCTTTTATTACCCAGTGTGCCACCGGCACCAGGGCAACTGGAAGAGCCTGGGTACAGCGCCAGAAAATGGCGCTTAAATGAATGCGCCATTTTCTGGGGCTGCTGCGGGCTGCAATTCGCAGCATGGGGGGCCCAGAACGCTTGGGCCTCTCCATTTAAAGCATTAGATGAAAGGTGCTAGTTTGTGCGCTGCCGTCTGTCCGTTGGTTCCAAGAAATCACAAGATGTTAAAAGTAATACCTTCAATGTCTAATTCTTACGCGTTTCGTGGTACTTCAGACCACTTCATCAGAGATCCACAAGGTTTCCCCAAGGTTTACCTCTCCATGTGAGGATTCCAGCCTGCAGCTGCCTAGCTGTACCTGGCTGGACCAAAAATATGGTGGAGCCCCACAACATTTTTTTTCTAGAATTAGTTCTAAAAATAAAAAAAATGGGCTTCCCTGTATTTTTGGTTGCCAGCCAGGTACAACGAGGCAGCTGTGGATTGGTGGCAGTCCGTAGATGCCAAGTTGTACCTGGCTGGACCAAAAATATGGCGGAGCCCCATGTCATTTTTTTTTCTAAAATCAGTTCTAGAAATAAAAAAAAAAGGCCTTTGCTGTATTTTTGGTTGCCAGCCAAGTACAACTTGGCAGCTGGGGGGGCTGGAATCCTCAGCGTGGAGAGACCCAAACGTGGGCCCCCACGCTGCAAATTGCAACAGACAGCCACCCCAATAAATAGCGCATTTATTAGAGGCGCCATCTTCTGGTGCTGTACCCCAACTCTACCATCTGCCCTTGTGCTGTGGCACACGGATTCTCCAAACGCGACATGGTATCCACTAACAATTTCAATGGAAAACTAGCTCCAATTGTTAGCGAAAAACATATCGCGTATGGAGAGCCCCTCCCTGTGTGCCTGAACATTGGAGCTCCCCCACAAGTGACCCCATTTTGGAAACTAGACCCCCCAAGGACCTTATCTACATGAATAGTGAGCATTTTATGGAAAAAAAAAGTACTTTTTCATTTTTACGGATCAATTTGTGAAGCACCTGAGGGTTCAAAGTGCTCACTATGCATCTAGATAGGTTCCTTGAGGGGTCTAATTTCCAAAATGGGGTCACTTGTGGGGGAGCTCCAATGTTCAGGCTCACAGGGACTATCCAAATGCGACATGGTGTCCGCTAACAATTTGAATGGAAAATTAGCTCAAATTGTTAGCGGACACTATTTCAGGTTTGGAGAGCCCCTGTGGGCCTAAACATGGGAGCTCCCCCACAAGTGACCCCATTTTAGAAATTATACCCCCCAGGGAACTTATCTAGATGGGTGGTGAGCACTTTGAACCCCCAGATGTTTCACAAAATGATTCGTAATAATGAAAAAGTACTTTTTTTTTTTTCACTAAAATTTTCTTTTAGCCTAACTTTTTTCATTTTCACATGGGCAACAGGATAAAATACATCCTACAATTTGTTGGGCAATTTCTCCTGAGTACACGGATACCTCATATGTGGTCATAAACCACTGTTTGGGCGCACGGCAGGGCTAAGAAGTGAAGGAGCGCCATTTCACTTTTTCACTGGAAAATTAGCTCCAAAAGTCAAATTGCAATCCTTCCCTTCTGAGCCCTGCCGTGCGCCCAAACAGTGGTTTATGTCCACATATGAGGTATCGGTGTACTCAGGTGAAATTGCCCAACAAAATTTTAGGATCCATTTTATTCTGTTGCCCATGTGAAAATAAAAGAATTGAGGCTAAAAGAAATTTGTTAGAAAAATTAAAATATCCATTTTTTCCTTCCACGTTGCTTTAGTTCCTGTGAAGCACCTGAAGGGTTAATAATCTTCTTGAATGTAGTTTTGAGTAGCTTGAGGGGTGCAGATTTTGGAATGGTGTCACTTTTGAGTGTTTTCTGTCATTTACGCCCCTCAAATCGACTTTAAATGTAATGTGATCACAAAAAAAAATGGTTTTGTAAATTTTGCTGGAAAAATGAAAAATTGATGATGAACTTTGAACCCAATTTTTACAAAATTGTGCTGATGTAAAGTAGACATGTGGGAAATGTTATTTATTAACTATTTTGTGTCACAACTCTCTGGTTTAGCAGAATAAAAATGGAAAATTTGAAAATTGCAACATTTTCAAAATTTGACAGATTTTTTATTTTTTCACAAATAAACGCAAAAATTATCGACCTAAATTTAATACTAACATGAAGCCCAACATGTTACGAAAAAACAAGCTAGGATCCGTTGAAGTGTTCCAGAGTTATAAACTCAAAGGGACACTGGTCAGAATTGACAAAAATGCCAAAGTCTTTAGGGTCAAAATAGGCTGGGTCCTGAAGGGGTTAAGTGTTCTTTTTATTTATTTGAGCATAGTGGACATCATTTATAACTTCAACCTAGGACAAAAGCATTACTAGATCTGGTTCACCACAAATTTTTGAAGTAAAGATTACATGAAAAGGATATGTGTTTGACAATTAACTAACCAGGCTGTTTCCATTTCACTTATCACAAATGAAATTCCCAGCAAATTAAACATATTGAACATGATTTCACAGTATAGCTTGTAGAGCTCCAATTAAGACTAAATTGATAAATGCAGATTTGTGTTTCAGGCTGTCAAGCTGCCAGGAGCAAAAGCTGCAAAAGGCCAATTAGCACTGAATTTGCGTAGTGTTGGCAAATATTAATAATCAAATGTTAATTAAGAACAAATATAGAGCCAAATATTTTTTTTTTTAAATACAATATATTTCTGGTAAATTAAGCATATTAACGTGTCCAAATAGTCTCCTATTATGATCCCTCTTGAAAACGTCTTTCACATGAACAGTATTTAATTTTCCAGATAACACTATCCATCTGTGATAACACCTACTAACTATGGTTATAAACTTTGGTAATTTTGGGTGTAGTTTTGTCAAACAAGTTTTCTTAAAGGGACTGTCAACTGATGTAAACAAGCATAATCTTGTCTATTGCTGTGCTTATATACCGTATTTTTCGTTTCATGAGACGACTGGATTATAAGACGCACCCCAAATTTGGTGAAGGAAAAGAGCAAAAACAATCATTTTTAATGTTAAATGGGGTCCATCTTATAATGCTAGTGTCTAACTTACAATCATTATATATGTCCTCAATCCTGGGAATATATCTACCCCATCCTGGTATATATGATCCCCATCCTTGTATATATGTCAAATATAATGAAGATTAGGTCTCTTTGGAGACAGAGCGCGGTCTACTTTATTATATACATCCTTTAGGTAACAAAGTGTTATACAAGATCAGCCATTACACAGGGCAGATCAGAAGTACCTGCTGCACTATCACCTTGTAAGGGACATACATTTTGTCAGCTATTGTCTGCTCTAAACTACTTGTACCCCACAGCCAGCTACAGTATCCCATCTTAGGCTACTTTCACATCTGTTTTTTTGCAAATCCGGCGGAATTCTGCCTATTTTGCAAAAACCAGATGTGGCAAACATGCAACAAGGTTGCACTTGTGCTAATTAATTGTAAATGGATCTGCGGACATGGGCGGAGACTTACGTTTTTGCTAGTTATCTGGCACTTCTGGAGTGTCTTAAAACCGCAGCTATCAGAATCAATGAATTCCTGGCAAACTAATAAGAAATGATGTAACGGAGACGTCAACTCAAACTATCATGCTTTTTTTTATTGTTGTAGTGATAACAGTGTTCAAGTGGTATGTTCCACCCTGACGTATCTACCTATCCTGTCATCAGGCATCTTCCCCTCCTCCTTCAAACACTCGATTATTACTCCATAATTTAAATAAAATTCTCTCGACCCATCCTGCACAAACAACTACAGACCAGTCTCCAATCTCCCTTTCATCTCTAAACTACTGGAGAGCCTGGTCTACTCCTGCTTCCCCCTTTACCTCTCCAATCACTTTCTTCTAGACCAATTACAATCTTGTTTCCGCCCCCTGCATTCTACAGAAACTGCCCTCACCAAAGTGACCAATGACCTTCTGACAGCAAAACGTAATGGTGACTATTCTCTGCTTATTCTTCTTGATCTCTCTGCAGTCTTTGACACTGTTGACCACCATCTCTACTCTCCATGCTGCACTCCATCAGCATCAAGGACAGGGCTCTCTCCTGGTTCTCTTCCTATTTTTCTGACCACTCTTTGATTTGTTGGCTCCACTTCCTCCCCCTTTCCTCTCACTATTGGGGTCTCTCAGGTTCATTCCTTGGACCTCTTCTCTTCTCTCTCTACACAGCCCTGATTGGACAGACCATCAGCAGATTTGGCTTTTACTACCATCTTTATGGTGATGACACAGAACTATACACTTCTTCCCCTGACCTTACTCCCGCTCTGATAAAGAACACCAATGACTGTCTAACCGCAGTTTCCAATATCATGTCCGCTCTCTATCTGAAACTTAACCTTTCCAAAACTGAACTTCTTATGTTCCCGCCCTCCACTCACCTCCGAAAATCTGACAACTCACTCAGTGTGCGGCACCACGATAACGCCTAGGCAGCAGGCTCACTGTCTGGGTGTTATGTTTGACTCCAATCTCTCCTTCACCTCATATATACAATCTCTCGTCCGCTCTTGCCGCTTGCACCAGAAAACATCTCTAGAATTCGCCCCTTTCTCACCTTGGAAAACACAAAAATCCTCACTGTGGCCCTGATTGAGTTCTGCCTTGACTATTGTAATGATCTTTTAATTGGCCTCCCCTGAACTAGACTCTCCCCTCTCCAGTCCATCCTTATTGCAGCAGCCAGGATCACCTAGCTAGCTAACAGTTACTCAGACGCTTCTGCTCTATGCCAGTCACTGCAATGGCTGCCTATACACAATAGGATCCAATTCAAACTGCTTGTTCTCACCCACAAAGCTTTTCACAGTGCAGCACCTCCCTACCTCTCTACCCTCATCTCTGTCTATCACACCACCCATTCTCTTCGCTCTAGAAGTGACTTTAGGCTCACTTCTGCATTAATCCGAACCTAAGACTCCCGGCTCCAAGACTTCTCCCGAGCTGCACCAATACTTTGGAATGCTGGAGCCCAAGAAATTAGGTCCTATCCACAATTTACATATTTTCAGGCGATCCCTAAAAACACATCTTTTTAGGGCGGCCTATCATGATCCCTAGTCAAAGTCATTTAGACATAGCCTATCCGCTCCACCAGTCTCACATGCATCACAAATAATGGTTAGTGGCCTCTTCTGCTGCTCCTATCTGTTCCCCATCTCCTCAAGTTGACTATACCATCATTGTAAATAAGCACCTGTACTTTGCGTCAACCCCACCTCATTGTTAGGTTGGAAGCTCTTATGAGCAGGGCTGTCATTTATTTGCTTTTAATTATTGTATTATGCTTTGTATTGTATTTTGTATTGTATTTTCTGATAACTGTTACTTATGATTGTTTGAACAAGAACCTCTGAATTGTGAAACGCTGCGGAATATGTTGGCACTATATACAATTGTGGCCAAAAGTATTGACACCCCTGCAATTCTGTCAGATAATACTAAGCTTCTTACTGAAAACGATTGCAATCACAACTTCTTTGGTGTTATTATCATCATTTAATTTGTCTTCAATGAAAAAACAACAAAAAGAATTGTCCTAAAGCCAAATTGGATCTAATTACACACCAAACATAAAAAAGGGGGTGGACAAAAGTATTGGCACTGTTACAAAATCATGTGATGCTTCTCTATTTGTGTAATTAACAGCACTTGTAACTTACCTGTGGCACCTAACAGGTGTTGGCAATAACTAAGTCACACTTGCAGCCAGTTGACATAGATTAAAGTTGACTCAACCTCTGTCCAGTCTCCTTGTGTGTACCATATTGAGCATGGAGAAAAGAAGAAGACCAAAGAACTGTCTGAGGACTTGAGAAACCAAATTGTGAGGAAGCATGAGCAATCTCAAGGCTACAAGTCCATCTCCAAAGACCTGAATGTTCTGTGTCTACTGAGCGCAGTGTCATCAAGAAGTTTAAAGCCCATGGCACTGTGGCTAACCTCCCTAGATGTGGACAGAAAAGAAAAATTGACGAGAGATTTCAACGCAAGATTGTGCGATGGTGGATAAAGAACCTCGACTAACACCCAAACAAGTTCAAGCTGTCCCGCAGTCCGAGGGTACAACAGTGTCAACCCTTACTATCCCTCGGCGTCTGAATGAATAGGGACTGTATGGTAGGTAGGATACCCAGGAAGACCCCACTTCTTACCCCGAGACATAAAAAAGCCAGGCTGGAGTTTGCCAAAACTTACCTGTGAAAGCCTACAACGTTTTGGAAGAATGTTCTCTGGTCTGATGAGACAAAAGTAGAGCTTTTTGGGCAAAGGCATCAACATAGAGTTTACAGGAGAAAAAAGAGGCATTCAAAGAAAAGAACACGGTCCCTACAGTCAAACATGGCGGAGGTTCCCTGATGTTATGAGGTTGCTTTGCTGCCTCTGGCACTGGACTGCTTGACCGTGTGCATGGCATTATAAAGTCTGAAGACTACCAACAAATTTTGCAGTTATTTTGGCTAAAGGTTGTGCAACCAAGTATTAGGCTGAGGGTACAATACTTTTGTCTGGCCCATTTTTGGAGTTTTGTGTGAAATGATCAATGTTTTACTTTTTGCTTCATTCTCTTATGTTTTTTCATTTAAGACAAATTAAATGAAGATAATAATACCAAAGAATTTGTGATTGCAATCATTTTCAGGAAGAAACTGAGTATTATCTGACAGAATTGCAGGGATGTCAATACTTTTGGCCACAACTGTAAATAAAGATTATTATTATTATCCTGGTCTTCACTGGGGTTAACAGACTACAATACAACATATGAGTACACAAGAAACAAAAACAAAATAGTGATATCCTTATTTACATGAACAAATACAAAAAAAAACCATCTCTGAATCTTAGATTAAAGGGAACCTGACCCCTCCAAATTGGCCCCAACTCTATTAATACCTTCCGCTGCATCCTGAAAGATCATTAGCAGCTGTCCTTTTGTGTAAAAAAAGTGTTCAGTAACATTGTGAAAAACACCCTTAGACACTTACATGTCAGGGACTTCTTCACTGTGAATAAGTCTCACAGGGCGTTCCCTGTGAGACTCTAAGCCCTCCTGACCCGCTCATTATTACGCCCCGATGGGCGTGAGAACTAATCCTCCTCGCCCTGCAGAAAGGGCGTAATAGCCGGTGTGACACTATTTGCATCACATCCGGTCCTGGTGATGTGTGCACACGCTTTAGGTGTACATGTGCGGCTTGTCGGCTTACACCTAAAGGGTGCTCACACGTCACCAGATCGATGTACGCAAAAGCGACACACCGTATACGCCCTTTCAGCAGGCGAGGTGGATTAGTTATCACGCCCATCGGGGCGTGATAATGAGGGGTCAGGAGGGCTTAGAGTCTCACAGTGCACTTTTACTTGAAGAACGGCATTTATATTTATAGCACATGATTCTATTCATACTTGCCTATCATCTCTTAACATCTCTTGAAAATTGCAAAGGGTTAAACTTTTGTATCTCTATAACAGTTCCTTTTGCAAATAAGCCCCCTCATGATCACTGTAAATATGCTTGAACTGCAGGGATCGCTTTTTACATTTTCCCTAGTCTCCCTAGTGATCACATCACATGACTGTGATGTAATTCCTGCCTTTCCCACCGGGTTTACATGTATCCTAGCAACGCAGCGATGTGACTGCTATGCACTTCCGGTTCCAATGCCATCAGGAACCAGGAAGTAGCTGCACACTTTATCTTGCTCTATATAAAATGAACGACAAGCAATGGCGGACATTCCCCTGACGAAGCTGCACATAGAGGCAGTGATACGCATGGGGTAACATTCCATATGGACTGCTAACTTTATACAGGTCTCAGTATCGCTTTACTCATCTCTCCCCCCATATCAAGCTTTATTACTGCTGGTATTTCATTAAGAATTGATGCTTGCACAAGCTATGTAATTGATTGCTATGGAACAGCGACCTAATAGGTCTTAGATAACACTCTGATGCCACCTAATGTACTGTACTGGTGACACTTATAGATTTGGCCATCCTTATTAGCTAGAAAGTGCCCTGCTCATTGGCACAAAGCACCACCCAGACCATTTGGGTCTATACCTATCACTGCTAGCCATATTATGCATACTACCAGTGTTATGCACTTGTCACAATTCTTAGATATATATATATGTACTCATTAATTTGCATAAATATCTGCATCTGTACTTTACTCTAACAAGAAATTGTATATATATATATATATCAATATACTATATATATATATATATATCACCAGCTGTCATATGAGCAGGTACTAACATATCTTGGTTCTAAAAGGGGCTTTTTGTATACTATGTCTGATTTGATTTAACAGATTGTTTGAATTCTGCACCTTCTCGGGTATATATAAACTGGATTTAAATACCTGATGTGAATTTATGAACAAGCGTGGCTTGTGTGATTTTTTCATTAATTATATAACCCACTGTACGTGCACTTTATTTTATGCTCATCTGATGTGACTTCCTAGATGTCGAGTATGAATCGAACCATCTTTATAGTATGCCCTCTTGAAATTGGGTGCTTTATCAGGGGTCAGGTGTAGTTAGGATGATGTTCTTAGGCTTCCAAGCTTATCCCTTTTTCCTGCAAACGCAACAATGGTCATTATGTCCAAAAAGTTAAATTTTAGTTTAGACAGACCACAGGACATGTCTCCAAAAATGTAGGTCTTTGTTCCGTTGTGCATTTGCAAAAATTAATCTGGCTTTTTTGTCTCTTTTGCAGTAATGGCTTCTTCCTGGCAGAGTGACATATCAGCCCATGTTGATACAGTAATCATTTCACTGTGGATAATGCAACAATCCTATCAGCTTCCACCATCATCTTCACAAGTTCTTTGGTTGTTTTCTTTTTTCTCTTCCTGAGCGGTATGATGGTTGGGCATTCTCCATCTTGTTTGCACTTGCGTATAATTGTTTGTACTGATGAACAAAGCACCTTCAGGTATCTACAAATTGCACCCAAGGATGAACAAGACTAGTGCAAGTCCACAATTCTCTTCCTGATATCTTGGTTGATTTCTTTAAACTTTCCCATGATGTTACACAAAGAAGCAGTGCTTCAGGTGTGCATTAAAATACATTCCCCAGGTGTCTCTCTAATTAACTCAGATGTTGGCAATAAATTTATCAGAAGCTTCCAAACACGTGACATTATATGGGCTGTCCCAAATTGTTTAAAGGCATAGTAATCTTTGGACTTGACAGAAAGTAATAAAAATGCCATATTATTCTTACATAGCTGTCAGTCAAGCAGAAGACACAGGCAAATCAGGACCTTGGCTAGATCAGAATTTGTATTGTACAAATAAAACTCGGATCCCTTTATTGTGCCGATTAGCTTAGCGATTTGTCAATAGTCAGTTAATACCACATCTCTATGGGGAATCTGCACTGCCCTACTGAAATGGACACTATACAATTTTGAAGATTAAGCATATTTACCGGTAATAGAAAACAATAAACATTTTAAAAGGTAACTGTACTATAAAACTTAAATTACATAAATCAACTGCTAAATTGCATGTGCATATAAGAAACTATACTTTATCAGGAAATTCTGTCCTTTCTCCTCTTATCAGCCACTTACCCTCCTTGTTCATTTATGCTACTTTGATATCTTTTTATAGTGAGCTAATAAATATGTTGGCAATATACATTAGCCTTTTGGGATAAACAGCTATACCTCTTAAATATTACCTCGGATGATGTAATTGTCTAGAGCATCTTCCATTCTCTTCAGGGCTTCAGCACGATTATTACCATGTGTCACCAACTATAAAGAAACACCACCAATGTTACAATGACATAAAGCAAAAATCAATTTTTCTCTAGTTCTAAAGACAGAAAATAATTAAACACACACAGGGAAATAGTATGTAGGATATGAATATATAAGCAGTAATTTAATGTTCATGTTTTTAAAGGCTACAAACCATTGACTACATTTTAAAATAGTGCAGCATCGCTTCCAGGCATATAGTTAATCTCAGATATCCTTCTGTCTTTTGAATACATTATTATTCCTCATTAATTTAAAATAGGTTTGGGTGAGAAAGCCAATGATTTTGGAGCTAAACATAATTATGAATCAAGAGTTGTGTTCACCTACTGCTTTCTTGAATCAAAAAGCATACATAAACAGACTTCTACATCTAGTCCTCACTTTGTAGTCTTCCTTTTTCAAGGTGACTGACCAATATTAGGAGTGAAATGAAATGTGCTTGCTATTCAATTTTGACTTATGTAGCAGGATTAGAAACTTACTTTTGAAATCATAGGATCATAGTAAATGCTGATGTCGCTTCCTTCTTGGATGCCACTGTCAACTCGCACCTTAGGCACAAAAATAAAAAGTTACTAAGAATTGAAATGTATGAGTCAGACATACTAAATAGGCACACTGCTTTCAGGAATGCAAAGAAATGATGCAAAGAAATGTTGCAGACAAAATGGCAATACAGTCAAAAGTAACAGAACTAACATAATAGATACTTTTTTTTTCTCTCTCCATGGCACAGCAATTTAAAAAACACCATTCCACTGAGCTGGGATGAAATAACACCTACGGGGGGGCGTGGCTTGCGCATGGAGAGCTAGGAAGCAGAGATCCGCCGCTCCGCCGTACTGAAGCCCTAACCTCACAAATTTACCCCCTCTACCACCTCTATTTGCGGATGGGGAAAACGAAGAAGCTGCCTGGAACACCTGGGTGCGACGACCGCGGCTCCCGCAGCAACCTGGACCGTTTTCTCCGCTCTGGAGCGGGACTGCCTGCAGAGCTGGGAGCTTCCAAGATGGCGCTGGCTCCTCATCAGCGTGGAGCTGCAGGGCGCGAAACTCCGGACCGCAGCAATCGCTATACGGAGCTCCAGGACTTACACAAGGAGGAGGACGAGGTACCTCAGTCCCTCATAGAGGAAATACCGAGTGGAGAAATTGGAGCCTATCTGAAAAATCTCCCAACAAAACTTGATATGGAGAGATTCGCATGTCGCCTGGAAGCTGCCTACAAATCTGAGGTACATGCACTTAAGACTGAATTCACAACCAGGATTGAGGAAGTTGAAAGATCCCAAGAGACTGTGTTGGATGAATTACAAGCTCAGCGTGCATTATTAGCTGAGCACTCCTCAATTCTAGAAGACCTATTGTATAACCAGGAAGACTCAGAGAATAGAAATAGGCGCAATAATGTACGAATCAGAGGGCTCCCAGAATCCATCACTCCTAACGAACTGCCCGAGGCGATCCAGACTCTCTTCAAGCAGGTACTCGGTAACACAGACGGCCCACATATAGAGCTAGACAGGGTCCACAGGGCTTTGGCTCCGAGACCATCCCTAGAAGCCAGACCAAGAGATGTCATTTGCCGGGTGCATTTCTACTCCGTAAAAGAGAACATCATGCAAGCTGCAAGACACCTAGACGACATCATATACCGCGAGGCGCATGTTACTTTTCTCCCAGACCTGGCTCGCCGTACACTACAGCAGCGCCGAGGCCTCCGACCACTGCTGGCCGTCCTGAGAGAGAAAGACACTACATATAGATGGGGATTCCCCTTCCAATTAATAGCTACTAAGGAAGGCCGGTCCGCCTCATTTCGCAAACTGGGAGACTTGCCGACCTTTTGCAAAAACCTGGACATCCCGGTTGTTGCTCTCCCTGACTGGCCGAGGATTCCTCACCTGCCACCTCCACCACCAAGATGGCAAAGTTCAGAGAGACGCACGCCACCCCGAGGATCCCCGACCTGAGAAACATCAGAAGCCAGAAGAAGATGTCTCCTGTGATGAACAAACTGTAACCCGCCAGGTCCCTGAGGCCTGAGAACCTTGTTTTCATTATTACTTTTAGACTTCTCACCCCATGAGTTAAAATTACTTGGGAGGTCCCTGGTCATACCCCTTTCCCCGTTCCTTCCACCCCTTTCCTCTCCCTCCCCGGATAACCTTTAGACTACTTTACCTCTTCCTACCCTTTCCTTTCCTCTTCCCCTGATCATAAAGGTATATTTGAATTTTGCCATACATGGGAAGTCTAATGACCCGGGCTCCAGTAATTGAATTAATTAGACGGTTCATTTTTGTTTATAAATATTGTTCAAGTGGGGGGCGGGAGCGGTGCGGCGGAGAGGCTCTCCGTTTGGGCTTCCACGCATTACCCCTTGTGTTGGATGACTCCGGTCATCCAAAATTGTGCACACCTGATGCACTGTAAGTGCAAGACACTTAATACTTCCTGTTATATCCACTCTCTAAACCTATTATTTCCCCTCTCCTGCTTACACTATCCCTTTCTTCTCCTTTCCTATTTCTCCTTTGATGCCGAGTGGGATTGCCACCACAACTCTGATATGAGATGACACGCTCTACTATGTCCTCACTTGTTTGCTGCTCCTTCAATGCTAAAGGCCTAAATCAGCCTCAAAAAAGGCGACAGATTCTCTACTCCTTTCATAAAAATAAAACGCAAATTCTAATGTTACAAGAAACACATTTCCGCACCGACAAAATTCCAAAATGTGAAACTAAAGATTTTCCATTGTGGATACATAGCCCAAATCCGATATCAAAGTCGGGTGGAGTGTCTGTCGCCTTTCATAAAACTTGCACCCCAGAGATTCTGGAGGAGGAGGTGGACCCACAGGGTCGCTTTATATTTCTGAAAGTTTCTTGGCTCTCAGCCACATACGTTTTAGCTAATATCTATTATCCCAACAGGAGACAAAAGCGGTTTGGCACAAAGACAAGCAGAAAACTTCAGACATTCGCTGGCTCGACACCAATAATCCTGGGAGGCGATTTCAACTTCCCTTTGGATCCATCGGTGGACGTCTCGTCGGGTAAGTCACACCTATCTGGGCCACACCTCCACCACCTTGCTAAATGTTGGAGTGACACACGTCTGATGGATGTGTGGCGCTTGTTACACCCTGACAGTAGAGACTACACCTTCTATTCCCCGGTGTACTCCCTGTACAGCAGGATAGACAGATTCCTTGTGTCCCATTCTCTGATGGATCGGGAGGTAGAGGCACAAATCGGACATATTATATGGTCGGACCATGCCCCAATATTTTTTACCATATACTTAAACCCAGACAGCAGAAAAGAATTCACATGGCGCCTAAACGAGAATTTACTAACAGACCCAACATGCCGGGCGGACTTGACCAAGACGATTAGAAATTATATAACTGACCACAAATCAGACCCGACCTCACCACCTATCAAATGGGAAGCGCTTAAAGCTGTGCTGAGAGGAATGCTCATCTCTCACGGCGCACGACTAAAAAAACAACGCACACAAGATATCCGAACCCTCCTCTCCCAAATAACTAAACTAGAATCATCTCACAAACAAAATCCATCCCCGATAACTCATTTAGAATTATCCAACACTCGCCACAAATTACTACAACTTCTAGACCAAAAAGACAGGGCTTTTAGAGAAAAGATGCGCGCGCGCTATTATAAATTGGGTAATAGGAGTGGTAAACTTCTAGCAAAAACATTACACCCCAACCCTACACGAACCACAATCACTAACATCCGAAGCCATAATGGCCAAAAACTGTATAAAACCTCAGACATCTTAACGGAATTTCATAAATTCTACTCATCCCTATATCAGATACGAGGTCATTATGATCAGGCCTCCCCTACCCTTCTTACAGAGAAGTTCCAGTCATACATAAAGGAAAGCGGCCTCCCAACACTTACAAAAGACATAAGTAACCAGCTATCAAGCCCCTTCTCATTAGAAGAACTTATGGAGGGTATTACACACTTAAAACCAGGTAAAAGCCCAGGCCCAGACGGCTTTACCGCCGGTCTCTACAAGCAATTCTCAGATATACTGGGTCCCATTTTCCTAGAAACTTGTAACGCAGTCTCTACTGGAGATTCTTTCCCAGCACAGTCCCTATTGGCCCATGTGGTGGTACTGCCTAAACCAGGGAAGGATGCATCCGTATGTGGTAATTATAGACCCATATCCCTGATGAACCTAGACATCAAGATCTATGCCAAGATGATAGCAGACAGGATGAAAATACATTTACCCAATCTGGTGGATGCCGATCAGGCAGGTTTTGTTCCCGGCCGAGAGGCCAGGGATAATACAATAAGATCAATTGCCCTTATTGATGCGGCTAAGAGGGGAGGGATCCCCATGTGCATCCTGTCGGTAGACGCAGAAAAGGCGTTTGACAGGGTGCACTGGGGGTTCATGCTTGCCACTCTAAAACACATAGGATTGGACGATATCATGATCCACCGCATAGAAACCCTCTATAGAAACCCTTCGGCAAGGCTCCGGATTAATGGATCACTCTCCGACACATTCCATATTAAAAACGGGACCCGCCAGGGATGCCCATTATCCCCGCTACTATATATTCTGTGCATGGAAGTACTGGCGAGAATGCTTCGTAATAACCCGTCAATCTGGGGTCTGACGGTAGGCACTAGAGAACATAAAATAGCTCTTTTCGCAGATGATCTACTTGTGTATATAACAAACCCCCTGATCAGTATCCCCAACATTCTATCAGAGCTCTCAGTTTTTGGACATCTCAGTAATTTTAAAATCAACACCTCTAAATCGGAAATATTAAACATATCACTCCCTAGACTAATCTCTGAATTACTTGAACAGGACTTCCCGTTTAGATGGTGCAATAAACACCTGACATATCTTGGAATCCGGCTATCAGGAGATTTACACACATTATACGAGACAAACTATGCCGATGCGCTTTCCCGGGTGGAGGCAGACCTGACAAAATGGCATAAACTTACATTGTCGTGGCTGGGGAGAGTTCATTCCATTCGTATGGACATACTACCCAGACTATTATACGTTTTTCAGACGGTGCCCATTCATCTACCAGCATCCTACTTCTCAAGGCTGAAATTAATAATCAGACGTTACATATGGTCACATGGCCACCCTAGGTTATCACTATCACTACTACACAAACAGATAAACTATGGGGGAGTTAGTCTTCCTGACCTAAAGCTCTATAATTATGCAGCCTTAGATAGATGTATTCTAGATCTATTTCATTCAGGAGAAAAAAAGAGGTGGGTGGAAGTCGAGGCAGGTGAAGAAGGGAAGAATCCGCTATCTTTGATTTGGTCTCCAATTAGTATTGACAATAAGAACCCCTCATATTTGACACGCCAAATACATCTAACATTCAAGACACAAACCCGGACCCTACGCTTGACCACTCACCCAGGCCCCATGACTCCCATATACGGGAATCCCTCCTTCTCCGTAGATAATGACTCTCCATCTTTCTTACACCGACAAAAATCCTCCTATCCTACACTAAAAGACTATGTCACCCAAATGGGGGTTAAACCTCTCACAACACTATGCCCAACGAACCAGGAGACAAAGAAATCATGGCTTGACTACGCCGGACTCTGTAGTTATGTAAGAACTTTGCCACTAACTGACATAGTCAGACCACTAACAAGCTTTGAACGACTATGCGATGGACGCTCTAATGTCTCCCATGCTGTCTCCACCATATACCGCATTCTACAAAACCAGTTACAGATGGTCATGCCTCTGCCTCCCAGATTCAAGACAGCTTGGGAAAAAGACCTAGATACTCCCCTGTCTGACACTGAGTGGGAAAAAATCCTCCTTTTCACGTATAAATCCTCTCCAGCAGCCTTGTCACAGGAACGAAATTACAAGGTGGTGGCGAGGTGGTACAGATGCCCGGCGGACGTCCATGCGATCTTTCCAAATGTGTCGGATAGGTGTTGGCGCTGTTTGACGGAGGTGGGTACCTATCTGCACACATGGTGGAGCTGTCCCATGCTTGTCTCCTTTTGGCGAGATGTGGGTGACCTATACAATATGGTTACCTCCAATAACCTGATTATGACTGCAGATCTAGCACTCCTAAACAAATCCTCCATGTCAATATCTAAATATAAGGAAGGATTGCTAAGACATATTTTGACAGCAGCAAGACGCTTGATTCCCAGGTGGTGGAAGAGAGCCAGACGCCCCTCCAAGGTGGAACTTGTCTCCGAGCTAAACGACATCTGTAGATTGGAAGAACTGACAGCTCAAGCTACACCAGACATAGGAGCTATAGAGAGACATGGATCCCTATGGGCACCATGGATAATGTACAGGGAATCGAGTGAGCTAAGAGATTGGCTGGCTCAATGGGAGTAGAGACAGTGGGGCTGAGTGTGTTTTTCTCTTAAAACATCCCCCATAAAGCAAAATATCAAGAGGTGGCTATCCTACTCGGCATTCCTACTATCCCCATTCCTACCCACAGGTTAACTCCTATACCTACCCCTTCTCCCCCTATACACCTCTCTTTCTCTACTCCTTTACTTATTTCTTCTCCTTAAAAATGTTATTTTTACTATATTACATTTATAATTGCTCACCAGTTTTGAGACCTTATATTCGTTAATATAAAGTAACGAGAAACAACACTACACATTGAAACAGTGATATGTGATAATGGGTTAAATTAGATGTTGACTGAATCTATAAGAGTAATAAAGAGTGTAAAGGTCGGTACCTACACTCAACAAGCAAAATAACGAAGATACCAGTTCAAAAATATGTTATTACAATCCTGGACCATAACCAACTATATGATGACCGTAACAATCTTTCACATATCTAAACACTTAAACCAGTGGTGGGGAACGTCCGGCCCCCGGGCCGGATCCGGCCCGCCACGGTATCTCATCCGGCCCGCCAGGGCCGGGACGACAGCTAGGCGATCGACCGCCGCCCGGCCCTGGCGAGGAGAAGCTGCGGCAGCTAGCTAGCGGTGGGCGCCGCCATGTTCTTTGTGGCTGGCGCCCACTAACTGTACAGCCGGTCAATAGAGGTTGAGACCTCTACACAATGGCCGCGGTCTCCAATTAGCCGCGGCCATTTTGTTGAAGTCTCAGCTTCCACCGAGCAGCTGTACTGTTAGTGGGCGCCGGCCACAAAGAACATGGCGGCGCCCACCGCTAGCTGCCGCAGGCCCGCAGCTACTCCCCGCAGGCAGCGTCCTGCAGATGTGCCCTCCGGGCTCCGGCACCCCTGCTCCACATCCACAGCTCAATGGTAAGTTTTGCTGGAGGCTGTGGGGGAGGCTGTGGGGGACGCTGTGAAGGAGGCTGTGAGGGAGGCTGTGAGGGAGGCTGTGAGGGAGGCTGTGAGGGAGGCTGTGAAGGAGGCTGTGAAGGAGGCTGTGAGGGAGGCTATGAAGGAGGCTGTGAGGGAGGCTATGAAGGAGGCTGTGAGGGAGGCTGTGAGGGAGGCTATGAAGGAGGCTATGAGGGAGGCTGTGGGGGAAGCTGTGGGGGAGGCTGTGGGGGAGACAGGGAGGCTGTGGGGGAGGCTGTGGGGGAGACAGGAAGGCTGTGGGGGAGACAGGAAGGCTGTGGGGGAGGCTGTGGGGGAGACAGGGAGGCTGTGGGGGAGGCAGGGAGGCTGTGGGGGAGGCAGGGAGGCTGTGGGGGAGGCTGTGAGGGAGGCTGTGGGGGAGACAGGGAGGCTGTGAGGGAGGCTGTGGGGGAGGCTGTGGGGGAGACGGAGACTGTGAGGGAGGCTGTGGGGGAGACGGGGGAGGCAGGGAGGCTGTGAGGGAGGCTGTGGGGGAGGCAGGGAGGCTGTGAGGGAGGCTGTGGGGGAGACAGGAAGGCTGTGGGGGAGGCAGGGAGGCTGTGGGGGAGGCTGTGGGGGAGGCTGTGGGGGAGACAGGGAGGCTGTGGGGGAGACAGGGAGGCTGGCCCCCCCGTGTACACGTGTGCCTCAGGACCCCGTGTACCCGTGTGTCGTGCGCCTCTGGCCCCCATGTACCCGTGCGCCTCTGGCCACCTTGTACTGGTGCGCGAATTTATACGGCCCGCGAATGATATTCTAAATTTCCAAATGGCCCTTTGCAGAGAAAAGGTTCCCCACCCCTGACTTAAACGAACCAAGTTTTCATTGTTTAAGATAATTTTGAAACAGTATTCAATATTTATACTGAGTGTGTAACCTTTTCTACTCCAATTTGTTTATTTTATGTAACAATTTGATTGCATAAACACTGTTTGTTATGACGAAAAAATAATAAACACTGATTTAACGAAATAACACCTACGGACCAGCAGCTATCACACCACAAGAATCCTACTGACAATCTGCGAACATCTACCGCCGCAACACAGGAAAAAGACGGGCTACCACCAGCTCCCACTCCACACCATCTATGAAGGTCAGTCACTTCAATCCCGGATCATTTCTGAGACAAAGCAGAGAAAACAGTCTCTCCAGCAACGACACACAGGGATCCAGCAGGCAGGTTAAGCACAGGCGACTGGTCACTGCTCCTGGTGCCAGCTGAAAAGGAAAACTGGTGACATCTGGTGGTCGCCATAGGGAATGGAGACACGGAAAAGCTCTGCTGCCACCTAGTGGACAAAAAAAAATAAGCTAAAAAAAAAGAATAACTAGAAGTGCATACTGCGTACTGCAGCACGTCCTATTTCTATAGCTGCAAAGAAACATAAGAACTGATAATCTCAAGAGATAGGCCACACGACAACAGCAGAGGAACCCGACGCTGACTCCATTTACGTTACCAATTCAGCAAATGGATTGCTACGTGTTATGCAGCTCACAAAATCTGGAAGGCCCGCCCGGCAAGCAAGCGATGGGGACCCAAGCCCTGCGGGAGAGAACACTCCCACAACAAACTTGCAACAGAAAACCCTAAATGAAGAGAACATTGACTACCTAAATGAGCGCAGCAGGAAAGACCCTTCAAGATTGCTATCAATAGACTTTAACAAACAAGCGGCTGGTGTGGCAAGTAGCATCATGTCAGACATCCAAAAGAACCTGAAAAAGGCCATCAAGAAGGTCCTCCAGCATCTCCAAGACGAAGTGAGCAAACAAAGAACGGATAATGGAGCTGGAGAAGAGGGTCTCGCAATTGGAGGGTGCTAACATACACCTCTCCTTGCAGCTAAAAGAGACAACTGCGGAAACAAAGCATCTGTCTGAAAAGATTGAGGACCTGGAAAACAGGTCAAGGTGCAACAACCTAAGGCTAGTGGGGCTCCCTGAGTCAGTCCCTGCAGCTGAACTACAAAGACTTTGCGAAAGAGACCTACCAACGGTCCTGAGAATTAATCACAGTTGTAGAGTCGAAAGGGTTCACAGAGTTGGGCCAGATCTACGATCTCACAATCAAGGATTTGATGACCAGACATTCAGACCACGTCAAGTAATCATGAAATTCCTGGACTGTAATGACAAAGTTTGACATAATGAGAGCATATACAGTAGATGTTCCTAGGCAGTGACTTTGAGAGGAATTAAAGTCCTATTATTTGAAGACTGTTCTGCGGAGGTGGAAAAACACAGGAGAGCGTTTAGTAACGTATGTGCAGCACACTATCAAGCAAATAAAAGTTTTGCACTGCAATACCTGGCAACACTGAGGATTTTCCAAAATGACGGTGATAACCTCATCTTCAAATCGCCAAGGGATGCAGAAAGAGACACGGAAAAAATACTGCGCAACGCAAAAAGCAACGAACGAAGAAGAGGTCATGAAGAAGACAGCTTCCCCTCAACACCAAAGCCTCAGATGGCATCTAGTCGGCGAAGATGAAGCACCATTGAAATGGACTGCATCATATACATCTTGCTCTTGATGGGTCTCCCCCCCCCCCCCCCCCCTCCCGGACACTTCTCCCACAAACAGGTCAGTGTTTCCCCAAGGTGCCTAGATGCTGTTGGTAACGTGTTGAGTACTGCCAATTGATATATGTTGCGCCCTAATGTGACTTTGGTGGGAAGTGCCCATTTGCCCCTTATTTTGTGAAGGCACATGGGTTCTGGAGGGGTGAAAGGAAATGAGTTATAGAAAAATATGGATCAGGGCGGAGAAGCTGCAGATGGCATTTTGACAATTATTTATGTGTGGTCTGAGATATGCTTCTTCCCACAGGTTTTTCCTTTTATTTTTTGTTTCTTTTTGGTAGCCCTTACTTCCTCAGAAGTCCACAACCCTATTACTGGTGTAAGAAGCTAGAAATACACTGCAGTGTATTGAGAGCTCACTGTTTATTTGTTTTAAGGTTTAAGTCTCTATCCCCTTTCATATCTTTGTCTTTTTTCTTTCTATTCTACCCTTCTCTAACCACCTGAGGATCTTCTTTTAATCACTGGAACCCTCATAAGGAAAACAAAGCAAGAGGTAATAGGCTGTAGTGACAGAGACTATGAAGGTAATCTCCTGGAATGTGAAAGGCCTAAGCTACCCGAATAAAACAGTAAACATACCGAGACATCTGAAAAAGGTACTCGCTCGATATTGTATTGCTTCAAGAAAGAGGATTTTTTAGGCTCAGCAAATTTGTGGTGGGGAAAGTAGTGGGCTTGTCAGCTCAAGGTAGACACGCAGGGGTAGTGATACTGTTCCACCATAATTTTGTATTTAGTCTGCTGTCCCAGGTGTGTGATGATCAGGGGAGATGGGTTTGGGTCACCATAGAGCATGAAGATTAAGTATATTCAATCTACAATGTATATGGACTTAATGGTTCAAACAGTCTTCTTTGATGACCTGGAGCCAGAACCTGACTCCGAGAGACTCTTCTCCCCTCCTTCC